>LOND01009947.1:1957-12588 GCA_014220965.1 Paragonimus kellicotti
CCCAAAACGAAGCAGGCGTTTATACAAAGTTTATAAGTATGCAAATATATGTGCCCTTGTGGTTGAGGGTTTTCATCCCAACGATCGCTGAGTATCCCTTCCGAGGGGTACCATAATGGAATTAGGAAGCTGATATTCCGTGTTCCGTAACCCATAGCACTTTCGGGAGTCACCATACCTTGATTTATCTCGTCAAGGTTTACCTTTGTTGCAATTTTTCTGCTGCCTGTACCCGGTCTTCATTGTCCAGTTCCAAGAACTCTTTCTGTCAGAATCATGTACCTGTTTATTTGACCAGCTTATTTGGTCACTCCATAAAACAGCAAAGACAAGCTGTTTGAGACCCAGAATTCTGTGTTTGTCTCACTTGATTCATGATTGTATACGCTCACACATGGGGACCCTATTGTCCTCTCGTATGTTTTCAAAATGCTTTTCTTAACGAAAACAGTGCACTGTTTACAAGACTTCTCAGGTACATTTGCGGATGTGAAGGTGTTCTCGTACAACGCTTCCAACTCGCAAACAAGAAAATCTGTTATTTGAATATACGACATTGTACACTATTTCCTATCAGTACTGAATTGGCTTTTGTTAGTTGACCGTGATTCGTTCTGAAAAAGATGGGGGATAGACACTTTTGTTAGACACGTATACTATTCGCTTGAAGGCTTTTAACCATATAGTTTTGCATTCACTTTGAATATACACCCTTCAAGTGCGTACAGGTCATAATGACTGAAGTTGACGTACATATTGAGTAAGGCGTCCTTTGCTGCGGGTTGAGAAGAAACAAACGAATGTCTTCTCGATCAATCAGTATTTTTCATCATAGACCAGTTGCAGTAGTCTAAAATCCAACCAATATGGGTTCCGTTGAGAATACGTCCACATGTAGTGACTAGACCTGCAAAATTCGCCGATCGTAACTACAGTATTTTGGTGCAAACCGTGTTATCAATAACGAGGTGCACTCGTATTTGCCAGTTGAATCTTGCGCAACCTCTTTGCAATCACCTACTACACTCTGAACAGTTTCTCGGTTAGAAAGTTCATATAGATCATGATGTACTGAGAACAGTGTTTTATAGCTCAGCAACTCATCTTTAACGCATGCTTGTTTGGGGATTGAAATCTCTTCATTCGAAACTTCTGTATCCACATTACATCACTAACTTAGTTTGTGCAAATCTGACATGGCGAAACTGCTATAATGGGCTACAGGTATGGTGCCAAAAATGTGATGAGGTTACCTCAAGTGGATATTATGCCGAAGTTAACAACTGCAATTTATCCACTAGCTGAGCCAGTAGGAGTTCTCACTGGTAGGTTCCTGTTAGAGTAGAATGTTGGAAACAAATCTAGCCGGCTGACAGGCATGTATGGTCGCGCCCATGTACAAATTTGGCTCATAACGGACTAACGTTTATAAAACTCGATTTGATTAACGACTAAGCGTTTTCTGTCGACTAATCAATCAAGTCAGTAATTGCTGTCCTTTACTTGCTCAACTTCAACAGTCGGATGAGTACATCTTTTACACTACTCCGCGGCTTACGAACGTTTGCATGCCTGTCAACAATGAGATAGAAAGGCATGATAGGTACACTGCTTTATGGTGACAATTGTTTCTGGTTCGTCCTTGTCTGTAGTCATCTTGTAACTATACTGTAAACAAAGTTTGAACCGACAACTGGCTGACTTACAAGTCTAAATCCTGATCACCCCGGTCATTAATGTTATAATCATCGACCACAAGAAAGTGATCAGGTCGAATAGACTTTAAGCATAAAACAAAAGTGAGAAAACGGGATAAGATTTTTGCAGTGAACCTAACCATTCGCACTATGAAAGTTACTGAGCAAGAGTGAGAGAGAGAGTCATCGTGGAAAGCATCACAAGGGAAACAGTCACACATCAGGACAACAAAATTGGAAAAGAGTGGCTTCCAAACGCCGGCTCTTGATGATGAGATCCACGTGTAAAATGCATGGCCTTCGGTCAGATATACGGTATTTTACTCAGGTGTATCGCTTCAACAATGTTATCTGGCGTTTGTTGCTGTTGTGTATAACTATGTAACATTGTTGTAACATGACATTTGGTGGACGTCAGTCATTCATCTAGTCACCGCTGTTCATTCGAGACTACGTAAAACTGTCATTCACACACCCGACTCAATATAGTTCCATCGTGCTCGGCATCTCAATCAGACAACAGCCGCAATGTTGGTGATTACTGAAATGTGAGCTAAGGTATCGCGATTACATCTGAGGAAATTGGGTGGGAGAATTCATGTGAAGAGTCTGAAGTAGGACATACAAAATTGCTCTGGCCAATTTCGTAAGTGTTTGCTGCAGTCGTTGCGTTCATGATTATGGAAAATGGGTACTTCACTTCATTTGATCATATGTTCAATGAACGACCCGAAAAGGGTTTATTGCAGCAACAATTAGCATAAATGAAAGTACTATACTCTACCGAACTGATCGCTTTGCTCGCCTACTACTTGACTGACTACAAATGACCTTTGACAATCTGCTGCCTTGCATTTTGTTGGCTACAATTCTAGACCGTTTGACTCTTTGTTCATTGTTTCAAATGTTGTGTGAACACGCGGTTCTGTGCCTCTACTTGGGCTACGGCCTCTATGAGTCTACTACTGCGGTATCAGGTTATCGATTACTAACTCTTATTAAATAATTTTCCGTTAGATTGAAGAATAGTTCACGCGTATAACATTTTTGTCATCAGAGAATCCGTGTAAGAGAGATCATATCACCTCTCAATATCAGCTGCTTATTTTTCCCCATTGAATCGTCTAACCAGATGAGTATCAGGATTGTGGAACTGCTCACTTTTACGCAATCGTATGGGCTCAGACAAAGCACAGGTAGAAATTGTGACTAGACGAATGAGCATAACACAGTAACCACAATAAAATTAGAATATTCACATTGGGTCAGTAAAACTGTAGCAATTCTGAGTGTGGTCAGTGCCTCAAATATGCAGTGCAATCATCTGCAAATCATAATCGACAGTACTCTTCTCCGAGTATGTATAGGTTCGTTAGATAAAAAGTGAAAATCAGATCTACCGGAAAAATATGCACCACTATCATTTATTCATCAATGATGTAGAATTACAAGACAGTCGGCCATTTTCTATCGTTTTTATACCACGATATCACGTTGAAATCCTTAATAGAGAACTGTGTTATTCTCAAACGTACTGGTTGACACGCAGCACGATCCTTTAAAATCTGTCGTCAGTGTCCAGCATCATTTGGGCTCGGTCGAGTGTCCGCACTACGCCGTCCTTGCGCGTGACGTTGAACTCTCGACCTCAGTGACGATCCTTAATATCATGTGTGCTTAAATTACTCCTTCGTGTGTGTTTTTCCAGGCTCATTCTGTTACTTAGCCAAGGAATTTCACAGGTTGACTCCAAGAACAGGAGGCGAGGAATACGTTTGTTTCAGCAGTGTTTTTCGGATGAATTTCCGACATGACACCAAACAGGGATATATCCCAACGTTGGGCTAGTCTGAAGAAACTGTAAGTACCTGCCATAGTGCTGGATATACTACAGCGCCTTCCACACGACCTCATATAGCACATCTCGTGGTGATCACATGGCTTCTACGCCTCATGCGTAACCGTGTGAACGGAGCGATAGTAACAAGAGTGTAAAAACGTCAATCAGGAGTACCGAGGGATTGGTTGTTGGGTCTGCGGTGAAGAGGCTGTAGCTTGCAAAATCTAGTGCTGGATTTGTGAATGATTGCGAGTCGGCAACTTAGGGTAGGGTTCTAGTAACGTGAGAATATTGGTCAGAGATGACAGACAGGGAGGCTGAGGAAGGAAGATCGGGCGAGTACAGTTAGTGCTAAAGAGGTAGTCGGGCGTGATGAACGAGGATTTCAGGATGGATGAGGATATGTCAGCTTTGTCTTCGAGAGAGATTCTATCACCAGATTATCGACTGAAGTTGAGACGGACAGGTTGAGGGATGCGCGATGTGCTTTTTAAAATGATAGAGCAGCTGGACCGGCAAGAATGATAATTCGTCGGCGATGCGAAAACCGACTCGGTAGGAGTAATGTTGGGTGGATGGATGGTCGGTGCTATAGGGTATGTGAAGACTACCATGATCGCACATGTTCGGAACTGCGGTGTATTTCGCTGCTGGGGGAGAGGGAGGAGGGGGGTGGTGGGGGGAGGAGAGGGGGGGCGGACGGACAGAGGGACGGGGCTGGCGCGCGTGTGGTGTTCGCAGAATCCCAGACGGGCGTAGGGGGGGGGGCAAGGACAAATTGGGGGCGGGGGATGGGGGGGGATGTGAGGGGCAGTGAGCGGAGGGAGCGGAGTGCTCGAGCGAGGAGAGGAGCTGAGAGAGCGGCGGGGGTGCGGGGGGAGTGAGAGAGGGAGGGGTGGTGGGGGCGTGCGTGGGGTGCGGAGGAGGAGGTGGATTGTGCTGGGGGGGGGGGGTGGGGGGGGGGGTGGTTGGGGGGAAGTGGTCGTGAGTGAAATGGCACGCGGGCGTGGATGGGGGGGGTGCTCTAGGGAGTGAGTGTGTGTGATTGGTGGGTGTGTGGGTGGGGGGTGGGGGTGGGGGGGGGGGAGGGCGGGGTGTGGGGCGAAGTGTGATCTGCATATATCACGGTTCGTCTCTCACTCAGTGAGTCTGAGTTATAAATACCTATTATAACTCTCACTGATACAAGCTCCATACAGATCTTAATTCAGGTATAAGCCGCATATAAGCGCGAGCACCGTACTTTATTAGCACACGTGAATCGTGTGCCTCACTCAATCGAGAACTCTGTGGGATGAGGGAGGGGTGTAAGTGTGTGACTTCTGAGTGCAATGGGTAGGTGGGGTCGGACGTTTGGAGGGGTGGCGTGAGGGGTGTGGCACGACGCGGGGGACGGGGGGGAGGGGTAGGGGAGAGGGCGAGGGGATGGTTGGGGTAGGGAGCTGAGACTGGTTGGTGAGGAAGGAAGAAGTGTTTTATTGCGATTTGGGAAGGTGGGGGGAGGCTGGAGGGTTGTGTTTTCAGGGGAGTCGAGTGGACGGTTCGATGCCGTGGGGTTCGATGGTAGGCTGAGAAAGATGCATTAGGGGGGTGCAGGGGAGATGGGGGGTTCTACCTGGCGGATGATATCTATTTCCTGTTATTTGTGTGTCAAAGGCTTCTTTACTTGCTTAATCCATGAAATCAGAATTTACGCAAGCGATTATTGTTTCGACCAGGCGATGTCGCGAAGCTCTCCGGTTGAAGCAAAGGTGTTTATCTCTGCGACGCTAATTGAGAGGAACACTCAAACTAGTGGCATTCACGTCAATGTAGTGGGGTTAGGTAGTTAAGTTGGCATTTTCTAGCCCCTCAATTCAGTTTGTTAAATTGAAATGATTCTCGTTGTACAGATTGTCCCAGATGTGGGTACCCGAGCAAAAGGTAAGGAATTCAAACCTTAGGGGCTTGAAAAACGAACAGACCTCCTTAGTGGGTCGGTTGGGCGACCGGGCACAACACAACGCTGAAACAACAGCCAGATTAGCTGGTTTTGCGCAGGGTGGAATGGGGGGGTACACGCACTCTGTAATACGGCTCGGCCCATCGGCCCAGTGTTTTGGCCACCGCGGTCCAACAATCGATAACATCCTGCATGCTCATACACATCCCCGTAAGTGTTACAGCGTTGGAGAGGCACCACTGCGGGGGACCTTGGGGGGGAACCCAACCCCGGTCGGGGGTACGTGTCGCAGGGGTGGCAAGCGCCGGATTCGATACAACTTGGACAGAGTTAAAATACACACATAAAACCCTCCACGAATCCGTTGCCATTCATCCGTTAATCTATATTCCACTAAACGAACGACAATTGAAGTAGGCTACGTTCATTAACTGTACAGATTTACCAAATGTGTCAAGGGAAGATCGACGGAAAACTAATTTTTTTATTTTCTATCTTGTTTTTTTATTCACGTATAGTGTGATTTTATTATTGGTTCTCTTTGAGATTTCGTCGCTTGATTTTCAGTTCACCGAAGGCAGGTTTTTTTGTGTTTTTTTTTTTTATGTAATACCTGTTGTATCCTGCTTTTATTTGTTGGGTGTGTGGCGAGATGTACGTTCTCCGTTTTTTTCCGACGGTCTATTCATGTTTGATTAGTTTGTTTTTTATATCTCTATTATTTTTACTACTAGTTCAGTTTAACCGGAAGTAGATGCTCCGTTTACGTCTGATCTGAGAGTGATAACATTTTTTTTTTTTTGTTTTTTTTTTTTTTTTTTTTTGTGTTGTTTGTTCGACCCCCTTTGGTGGTTGTGTTTTTGTTGTGTTTGTTTTTTGGTGGTTGCTCCTCAATCTGTAGTATCTCATGCTTGAGTTCAAATCACAGCTGCTGGAACCGTAGGATAAGAGACTGACTCATTATATCCAGCAGTTGGAATGCTGCTGTTTGATTGAACAAGTTTATTGATACGGCCTGTGGTTAAAGACGGAGTGACATGGACGACCATAGTAACTTGTTCAATGCTAGGTATGTTGGTGACCGATCGGTTACATGGCGAATCAGTTTGAAGGCTCTGAAAAACGTGTTGATTGCACGGCACATGTCTCATGCCATTCTAGCTATGCGGTCGAAATCGTTATGCACATAACACTATATTGTTCTACCAGTTATGTGTTGACGACGTACAAAAACAGTCCCTAAAACAGCAAACAAGTCATATTGCTGGGTGTTAAGTTGAAAAGGTTCTCGTTGTAACTAAGTTACACGTTTATCCTCGATAATGAATTTCGAGGCTGTTGTGCCAAATCTACAATCTAGACAATTTGATATGTGTTAATTTGAGAAGGTGAACATATCAAAATTCTCACGTCGATAACGTTTTCGCGCTGATGTACGGGACTTTGGCAATACTGTCCGCTTAGCTGACAGTTTTTTTGGCGGTTTTAGTTTAACTGTTAAATAGGCATGTGATTGCACTACTCTGAAACGGGTTAGTGTAACACGGCGGAGTTGTTGGTTTTTTTTTGTTTTTTGCGTCACAATATCCGTTCCGAATATATTGCATGATCGCTGTTTGAAATCTGGAGAGTGGCAGTTACCCATCAATACAGACGGCCCCTTCAAGTAACGAATCAATGGTCTAAGTTTGGAAGACCTCAGTGGAATGGTTGATGAGAGTGAGCAATACGATGTGCGAGTCGTGAGCGAGACAGGCGCCAGGGTTATCGTCATGCGGAAAATAAAATACGTACGATACCAATATTCAAAATACTAGATTACCAATATCAACCCAAATTGCAGACTGATACGTTTCTGTAAGCCTAAGCACGAATAGGTGAGGATAGAGATGCGAACGAACCGGGAAGATAGGTGCGAAATAGAGTGGACACTGCAAGCTAAGAGGTCAGGCCAAAGCTACTTAGTTGTTAATTGAACTTGACTGGAGCGCGAGGTTCATATATATATGTGCCCTTGTGGTTGAGGGTTTTCATCCCAACGATCGCTGAGTATCCTTTCGAGGGGTACCATAATGGAATTAGGAAGCTGATATTCCGTGTTCCCTAACCCATAGCATTTTCGGGAGTCACCATACCTTGATTTAGCTCGTCAATGATCAGTTTTTTGTCATTTTCTGCTACCTTTACCCGATTTTCATTGTCTAGTTCCAAGAACTCTTTCTGTCAGAATCATGTACCTGCTTATTTGACCAGCTTATTTGGTCACTCCATAAAACAGCAAAGACAAGCTGTTTGAGACCCAGAATTCTGTGTTCGCCTCACCTGATTCATGATTGTATACGTTCACACATGGGGACTTTATTGTCTTCTCGTATGTTTTCAAAATGCTTTTCTTAACGAAAACAGTGCACTGTTTACAAGACTTCTCAGGTACATTTGCGGATGTGAAGGTGTTCTCGTACAACGCTTCCAACTCGCAAACAAGAAAATCTGTTATTTGAATATACGACATTGTACACTATTTCCTATCAGTACTGAATTGGCTTGTTTGTTAGTTGACCGTGATTCGTTCTGAAAAAGATGGGGGATAGACACTTTTGTTAGACACGTATACTATTCGCTTGAAGGCTTTTAACCATATAGTTTTGCATTCACTTTGAATATACACCCTTCAAGTGCGTACAGGTCATAATGACTGAAGTTGACGTACATATTGAGTAAGGCGTCCTTTGCTGCGGGTTGAGAAGAAACAAACGAATGTCTTCTCGATCAATCAGTATTTTTCATCATAGACCAGTTGCAGTAGTCTAAAATCCAACCAATATGGGTTCCGTTGAGAATACGTCCACATGTAGTGACTAGACCTGCAAAATTCGCCGATCGTAACTACAGTATTTTGGTGCAAACCGTGTTATCAATAACGAGGTGCACTCGTATTTGCCAGTTGAATCTTGCGCAACCTCTTTGCAATCACCTACTACACTCTGAACAGTTTCTCGGTTAGAAAGTTCATATAGATCATGATGTACTGAGAACAGTGTTTTATAGCTCAGCAACTCATCTTTAACGCATGCTTGTTTGGGGATTGAAATCTCTTCATTCGAAACTTCTGTATCCACATTACATCACTAACTTAGTTTGTGCAAATCTGACATGGCGAAACTGCTATAATGGGCTACAGGTATGGTGCCAAAAATGTGATGAGGTTACCTCAGGTGGATATTATGCCGAAGTTAAAACTGCAATTTATCCACTAGCTGAGCCAGTAGGAGTTCTCACTGGTAGGTTCCTGTTAGAGTAGAATGTTTGGAAACAAATCTAGCCGGCTGACAGGCATGTATGGTCGCGCCCATGTACAACTTTGGCTCATAACGGACTAACGTTTATATGGAGTCAGGTGATTACGGACAATATTGAAATTCCACTGATTGACCTTCAATTAACTGGGTTGTGAATTGGTGCGACTACGCTATTAGCAACAGTGTGACTTAAAACGTGTGCAAAACAAAAATAGCGCTATAAGAAAGTAGCAAACATCATATTGAATTTTTACTGGATAGTAAAACGGAAAATTTTAGCTGAACAACTGCAGTGTGAAAGAAAGAAGTTGGAAAGTGTGAGCTGAATGACACTCATCACATCTTAAGTTCATCACAGTCTGCTCTTCAGAGTTACTCATTGTTGCGCACACAAAACATGTTTACTCTAGGCTTCTGGAAAGGCTTAGACAAATTTCGAAGCAAAGATATGCATTACTGACGAGCTCTAACAAGAGCAAAACCCAAGTCCGAAGAGGCTGGCTGCAAAATCTATCTGATTGTGAAAGTTGCGATCAACTGTGGTATTTAACGTGAAATTGGTCAAATAACAGGCTATTAATCAGTAATCTAAAATATCGCCTGACAAGTTCAATGAGATAGGAGATTTCGACTTGTCTCAGAAGTTCTAATCGCCAGATTATCGACTGAAGTTAACAGGACAGTTTCTGTGTCTCAAATTGAGACTACCGAGGCAAAATGATAATTACTCGCATGCGAAACCGACTGAGAGTTCGGATGTTGGTCGTGCTATTGTGAATCCAATGGCACAGCGGTCAATACGGTTGTTTCATGAAAACATGCCCCGTGTTCGAATCCAGACCGTGCATGACTGACGAACTCTCACAAAAGCAAAACTCGAGTCTAGAGCCTCTTTTCGGAAGAGGCTGGTTGGGGAGTCTAGCTGAATGCGACAGCTGCGATCAAATGTGAGTGGTGTTCATCTTGAAATTCACCAAATCGCCGACCGCTCATCAGTAGTTTTGAGAACCGTGATTGTAATGTCTTGTGATGCGAATGCGGAGATTGAATTTGTATAGTGACATGTTAGAAGAATGTGTTATTCATTTGAAGGGACTGGAGGTTTTCAATCAATTTTCATCAGTGCGATTAGCTGTGAAATGCATTACAAATTCTACCCGGGTATATCCATCTTCCTGTTTTTGGTCGAAGGCTCTTTACTGCTAATCCATGAAAATCGATAGTTACGGAGTGATATTGTTGCGGTAGGCAGGTCGCAGTCGGTTGAAGCAAAGAGTAATCTGTGCGCCTAATTGAGAACACTCAAACTAGTGGCATTTCACGTCAAATGTAGTGGGTTAGGTAGTTAAGTTGGCATTTTCTAGCCCCTCAATTCAGTTTGTTAAATTGAAATGATTCTCGTTGTACAGATGTCCAGATGTGGGGACCGAGAAAAGTAAGAATTCAACCTCAGGACTTGAAAAACGAACAGACCTCCTTAATGGGTCGGTTGGGCGACCGGGCACAACACAACGCTGAAACAACAGCCAGATTAGCTGGCTTTGCGCAGGGTGGAATGTACACGCATTTCCCTTGTAATAGCTCGGCCCCATCGGCCCAGTGTTTTGGCCACCGCGGTCAACAATCGATACCACCTGCATGCTCATACACATCCCCGTATTTGTTACAGCGTTGGAGAGACACCACTGAACAGGGAACAAGCAAACGCCGATGAATGCAAATGGACAGAGTGAAAATACAACATACCCCTCACGAATTGTGCCATCGCGCTAATTTTTCCACTAGACGACGGACAATGAAGAGCTACGTTCATAAACTCTGTATAAACGCCTGCTTCGTTTTGGGCTTCAAAT
>LOND01009950.1:0-12812 GCA_014220965.1 Paragonimus kellicotti
GTAGGACCTCAGTAGACGAGAAAATGAGAGAATTGAAGCTAATGCGTATGACCCACGTTCTTTTCGCTTAGGTGCATTCCGCAGCTGGTTCCGCGCGTCAGTTTAGGCATGTTGTGAAGAGGCACCAAACATTTGTGTGTCGTCTGCGTATGATCGCGCTGTTGCGGTACGGATAGGGAAGGGATACTGGTCACGTAATACGATCTAGCAGTGCTTTGACGAGCGTGAAGAACAATGTGTTCGCCTAGGTTAAATAGCAGCCAGCTTTAAACGAACAATTTGTAAATAATCCTCAGGTCGGACTGAAGTAAACCCCCATTGAGCAAAGTGGATACAAAAGGCCATATATTTTACCATATACGGATTTGACGAACTCAAACTGTATAGTGAAAGACATCGTTGATGTACATAAGGTAAAGTGCGGGACCTAATGTTAAGCCCAGTAGCATGGCCGTGGATGCTGAGATATTGCCGGAGAATACACCTGAACTGTGACATTATGGTACACCGGATTGTTAGTCACAGACGATTGGGTATTCCTGAAGTAGTTTCAAAAGGCTCGGCTTCGGGTTAAGCTACTTGATTATCGAACTCATCAAACGCTTTTACAAAACCTGGGTGTACGATGCCTTCGCTCCTATCAGAGTCAGCTAGTTTTGTTCGGAGATCATAGGCTTGCGGTTGTTTAATGGTGTGTAAATGGTGTGAACGGGATCAGTGTTGCCCGGGGGTTAAAAATGCACCTGAGACTGATTTTTTGCATGATTGTGGGAGAAAGCAACTTAACAAGAAGTTTCGACATTGTGGCGGTTCACACACATTTGTTGATGAGCGTAACGTGGCACCTGCCATTCCCTGTGGACCCTACCCTCCAGTAACGGGTAACTGATCAGGAAGTGCGATGGAATTGCCAGACAGTCATCACTTCCTTTGAGAAAAGTGGATAGGATGTTGTCAACCTGCGGTGGCTTGGGAACGTTTGACCGTGTGTGGAGATAGGCTGAAGCCCTCGAGGGATGCTGGGAGTCGAGTGGTGGAAGTCGTGGCACCCAAGACGAGTCGTGATCACGAGTCGGGCAAACACGACCAGTGAAAGAAAACTTCATAGTTCCGATTTGCCCAACCTAACAAGCATGCTCCTGTTCATGACCGCGTTAGGTTATGAAGGTTGTAAAAATATAAGACGGGTTGAGGGAAAATGATATGTACATCGCTGTACATTCGAATTTGGTCGCTATGACGGTTAGGGTGTTATAAAGAAGACGGCCCCAGCGTAAGTTCGAATGGTTCATCATTGATTTATCAATGTTTGATATACCTTTCCGAACCTAAATACACATGTCGCGCCGACCCAATCAGTTTGCCTCAGTCGTCTCAAAGAAAAGCGTTTGTTATTCTGGAAAACAATAACTATAAAAAACGGGTTAAAACACCCCTGTTGATAAAAATTGTAGTAGAAGTACGATAAAATTACTGGTCTGTCAATGTGCTCTCCAAGAAAGTCATGTTTGTCACTAGAAAAAAGATGCCAGCTGACAAGTAGCTGAAAGATGTATCACATGAAGCATATGAACACGTTGAGTGGGCTAATATGAACAGTGATTGGTCTGCAGTTAGCCGGAAGTTCGCATCAGTAGTCTTTAAATGAGGGATTTAGGTTAATTGCATTTAAATCCGTATGAATGCAACCATGTTAGTGCCACTTGGTGTAAAACGTGCTAGGAAGTCTAGCAGGCTGTTCGTCACCTCCAGACAAAACGAGAGAAAAGAATTTAACTGGCTCAGGAGACCTACCCCTGAGGCCATTCAGCTTAGAAAATACAACCAACAGGGACGTGTCTGCGTTGCATATACTACCTGAAAAAACGACGGTTGGAATGCATTTCTCCCGTCCCACCTATTTAACACTCATGATACGCGCGTTCGTCTTTCTATCCCGCTGTTCTCGTTCTTTCCGTTTGTGAGCCTATCTGGCGATTACACTTCGCGGTAGTAGTGCGAGCATCATTCCAACCGTCGTTTTTTCAGGTAGTATATGCAACGCAGACACGTCCCTGTTGGTTGTATTTTCTAAGCTGAATGGCCTCAGGGGTAGGTCTCCTGAGCCAGTTAAATTCTTTTCTCTCGTTTTGTCTGGAGGTGACGAACAGCCTGCTAGACTTCCTAGCACGTTTTACACCAAGTGGCACTAACATGGTTGCATTCATACGGATTTAAATGCAATTAACCTAAATCCCTCATTTAAAGACTACTGATGCGAACTTCCGGCTAACTGCAGACCAATCACTGTTCATATTAGCCCACTCAACGTGTTCATATGCTTCATGTGATACATCTTTCAGCTACTTGTCAGCTGGCATCTTTTTTCTAGTGACAAACATGACTTTCTTGGAGAGCACATTGACAGACCAGTAATTTTATCGTACTTCTACTACAATTTTATCATCAACAGGGGTGTTTTAACCCGTTTTTATAGTTATTGTTTTCCAGAATAACAAACGCTTTTCTTTGAGATCGACTGAGGCAAACTGATTGGGTCGGCGCGACATGTGTTATTTAGGTTCGGAAAGGTATATCAAACATTGATAAATCAATGATGAACCATTCGAACTTACGCTGGGGCCGTCTTCTTTATAACACCCTAACCGTCATAGCGACCAAATTCGAATGTACAGCGATGTACATATCCTTTCCCTCAACCCGTCTTATATTTTTACAACCTTCATAACCTAACGCGGTCATGAACAGGAGCATGCTTGTTAGGTTGGGCAATCGGAACTATGAAGTTTTCTTTCACTGGTCGTGTTTGCCCGACTCGTGATCACGACTCGTCTTGGGTGCCACGACTTCCACCACTCGACTCCCAGCATCCCTCGAGGGCTTCAGCCTATCTCCACACACGGTCAAACGTTCCCAAGCCACCGCAGGTTGACAACATCCTATCCACTTTTCTCAAAGGAAGTGATGACTGTCTGGCAATTCCATCGCACTTCCTGATCAGTTACCCGTTACTGGAGGGTAGGGTCCACAGGGAAATGGCAGGTGCCACGTTACGCTCATCAACAAATGTGTGAACCGCCACAATGTCGAAACTTCTTGTTAAGTTGCTTCTCCCACAATCATGCAAAAAATCAGTCTCAGGTGCATTTTTAACCCCCGGGCAACACTGATCCCGTTCACACCATTTACACACCATTAAACAACCGCAAGCCTATGATCTCCGAACAAAACTAGCTGACTCTGATAGGAGCGAAGGCATCGTACACCCAGGTTTTGTAAAAGCGTTTGATGAGTTCGAGAATCAAGTAGCTTAACCCGAGCCCGAGCCTTTTGAAACTACTTCAGGAATACCCAATCGTCTGTGACTAACAATCCGGTGTACCATAATGTCACAGTTCAGGTGTATTCTCCGGCAATATCTCAGCATCCACGGCCATGCTACTGGGCTTAACATCAGGTCCCGCACTTTACCTTATGTACATCAACGATGTCTTTCACTATACAGTTTGAGTTCGTCAAATCCGTATATGGTAAAATATATGGCCTTTTGTATCCACTTTGCTCAATGGGGGTTTACTTCAGTCCGACCTGAGGATTATTTACAAATTGTTCGTTTAAAGCTGGCTGCTATTTAACCTAGGCGAACACATTGTTCTTCACGCTCGTCAAAGCACTGCTAGATCGTATTACGTGACCAGTATCCCTTCCCTATCCGTACCGCAACAGCGCGATCATACGCAGACGACACACAAATGTTTGGTGCCTCTTCACAACATGCCTAAACTGACGCGCGGAACCAGCTGCGGAATGCACCTAAGCGAAAAGAACGTGGGTCATACGCATTAGCTTCAATTCTCTAATTTTCTCGTCTACTGAGGTCCTACTTGGATATGAATGTGCTGGACTGTTCATTCTATCTGCGCCAGGAAATCAGGCTGTCTGAACAAGTTGAGAAACGAGCCGCTGAACGAGTTACGGTGTTGCGAGGCTTGCTGCATATCACGAGTCTCAAGCAACTGTACATGTTTAACCTCGAGCGTTGACGTCTTCATGATGACACGATGATAGTTCAGAAAATTCTACTCAACCCAGCCCATTCCTGTACTTGTCTGCTACAACTCCTTGGCAAGCCTGCTCTCAAAGGGAAGCTAATTAGAGGCTTATATACAAAGCAACAAACTGTACGAGCTCACCATCATTGAGACATTTCATCACACAGGTTATTCACAGCGGATTAGCGAGAGTCATCCTGACGCCAAGTTGACGAGCACCGCGCCAGGGTACAGCCCCCATTCGATCACCGCAGTGTCAAGCGTGAACGCTGAATGGGTAACTGAGAGTAATGGAAGTACTCAAAGGTGCACACTTGCTTTTCCATCGAAACAAACGGACAACGTTGTCTTTACATTTGCTCTCCCCTTGTTCTGCAAACTGGATAATGGGCGTACTGTGTACCTTGTATTTTTGTTGTTGTTTTTCTGTCAGTCTGTTGAAACTTCCGTTGCTGTGGACCAACGTTGACGTTGTATCTCTCTGTGAACTCACACATTTCCTCGAATAAACAAAAAATTCGCCTACACGCACTCCTCCCTCATCACACTAGCTTCATTTATGTCTAACTCCGCTCCAATAAATGTACTGCTGACTCCCCGGTGCCAATATCTCCACAGAAACCCGTCAGCAGGTGACCGTATTCACGCCCCCACTCTCAGGTCATCTGCATTCGAGAACTTCTTCGGTCTGAAACCTACCTACCGAGCCCATTGAATGTTGAATACCGTGCCGTCCTAATTAGTCATACTTTACAATGTCGAAACCTACAAACGAGGTCTCAAACAATTATTGTTTTTTGGTGCATAACCATCTATCCACCGTGTTGAGGTACGCATTCTAGGTCAGTAGATCTGAGAAACGCGTGCTGACATATTTTTGTGTATAGGAATAACGTTGTCCTACTCCACAATACTGTGTCTGAAGCCAGCAAACCTGAGAAATCTACTCACAGCATGCTTAAAACTTCCCGTTCTTCACTCTGCAGTCCACATTATTTGCCCACCGAAATGTGCCTCCAGTTTCAAATTCGAAGCGGTCACCAGCGAGTCCCAGCCTCATCTCACTGCGGAATCATCGACTATCGACTTGGACGCAGGTGGGTCCAAAACGTTTCACGTATTTTCTCGGTGGTTTAATTCCGAATCTAAGTCATACATTGTGCGCAGTAACAGTCGAGGTCACTCAACTATTTTTTCTGTCCATTTGTGCTTATCTGGTTACTTAGGTTCTATCATCTGTTATTCTTTCGTTCATCTGTGTCTTATCAGTGGGTTTAACTAGTGGAGTTCACTGAATTATTTCATCTCCATGCAGAGATCATTTGCATATACTCACTGGCTATAATTTATCATATTCTTCTTCCATATATTAAGCTGTATCCAACAGTTGCTGATAATTATCTACCTGCCGCTGACTATTCTCATCGGCTACACTGGCAACGACAGTTTCGACTAATATCCACTTCTGTGGCCGTTCGGGTTTCACTACTAAAGGAGTTCGGAGAATGGAGTGCGGGAGGCGTCATAAGTGGTGCCATACGAATTGCATTGGGCTAGCAACAAAACCATATGCAGCGTAAGAGAAGAATATCTTGGAATGCGTTTGAATGGCATGTAGCTATACTAACATTTTTCCTATTTTACACTACGGTGCTCTTCTCCGAGATCCCTGATACCAGAACGCAGTGCTTGCTGTTGAGTCCAAAGTTACCGCCTTCATGTGGACACAAGCTGACTGCTTGAAAAGCAGCTTGTCTGCAACGTCGGATTTCTTGGTCACTTTGAAAAAGCGCTGCAAACCCTGGGCTGGAAATGACCGCAGCGGCAATTCAATTGTCCGACCAAACAGTACGAAAAGCTTGTGCGGTTATCGAATAGCTGAGCGAGCGTAACGCTCGCTTCACATTCTGATGAAACTTCAGAAGAACAACGACCGTGCCGTGACCACTTGAGCATACTCACGTGCCTTGGCAATGTAACACAGACGTATGTAGTCAAGCCTTCCAGTGTAATATATGAAGTGGGTAAACATAGATTTCCCGGTTCGAGAGTGAAGGCTGGTCTGAAGGTATCACCTCGTAGTTCTGGGGGTGTTGGTGTCGACGCATCTTTCAAACTTATGGCCTGTCAACCTATGAACTTTTCATATCTTTGCATATCTTTCCTTTCTTCCGGTCTCACGTAACTGCGACGTTTTCATACAGTCGTGACGATCGTTCGGCCCGAATTGGAAACCTCCGATCGGAGACCGAATTGTTAAGGCGTTTGAAGACTGACGTTTGCAGACTAAGGGTGGTGATGTCACGTGTGGCAACTAGAGCAGCGTACAATTAATCCCACGCAGCTATCGATATAAAGGTCATGGGTTGAGGACAGTTCTTCTTCCATCAGCTATACTACACTCCAATCTCAAGTCCCAGGCTGTCTACTGATGTAGCAGAAAGGTCGAATCGAAACGACCTAAAAAAGAAAATCGATCACAAAACGCTACGCACAGCAACAAGAGATGAAACCCTAACTATGTGCCGTCGAGATAAAAATGGGGTGCGCGAATGAAATTGGTTGGCTGGCAGATTTCGATTTGTGTCAGAAACAGATTCAAATTTCTGGAGATTCGATAATACCGCTGTGGGTTGCCGGCGATAAGTTTCCCTTCCTTTACGCTTTTGTTATCAGGTGAAGGGTTACTAGTCACATGCTGCTTTGGGAATGTCTGTCAATTGGTAGAATGTCCTACACTGTTAAGGGAAGATGCGGGCCGAATATATCTGTGGCGGCACACCTGTGGAAATGCGCTTTTTTGGTAATCTCATTTTAGAAGTGTTGGAGTTGTAAGTGGGAAGTTAGCTGATGGCCTCTCACGTGAGTTCATCACTACCTGTCTTGTCTATCATGACTGAAATCCCTCGTACTAGTGGTCCGAGCAAAGCGTACACTAAATATCATTTATTCAGAATATCATCGGGGGTTCGTGAGAATTATTCTCAGTTTTTTCTCTCATTTTCTCGTGCCCACAAAGATTACTTAATAATCAAGACAGGTTTTGAAATCGGAAAAGGGAACCTGTAAAATCAGTAAATCTCTCTCCAAGTGGGACAGGTCGTAGCTCTGGGTGCTCTTCTCTGGCATTCTGGGCGCAAACATTCAGGATGCCCAAGTAATAACGGCCACTTCAGCTTATGCAAGTGGAACTGAAACTTGGACATGTAATGTGCGGTCGAAACCAGCAAGCACGCACAGTTCGAATTTTAATTACGTAACAGGGCGTGCTGTGGTTTCATTGACGTCGTGTCAGTTTTCTTTTACGTAAATCGTGTGCATGGCTTACTGGGCCTGTGGCCCACGTTGATTCTTTGGTTTCCACTTACAGGGCTATTGGTGGAAACCTCTCACTTCGGAAGTACGCTGTCCTCCGGTGTCTGCACGTTGCCCCAAAGTTGGTCTGAAAGTGTGACGGACAGTGAGAGCTAAAACGGCCGACCCGTATGTTACAAACATTGAAGTATAGACCGCGGTAGATTGTTTTCAAAACTGCAATGGTACAAAACTGGAGAGAAACTGCTACGGTGGTTTCAGAAGTATGTGAATGGACACACCTGCCCTGTCGAGTTAGTGGCACTTAGTCAACAATTCGAAAAGTCCAGTGGAGTATCGCAATGGTCAGTTTCAGGACCGTTGCTGTTCACCATACGTGTCAGTGAAATACCGTTGCTTTTGTCTTCAGCATTCTGTTGTACGCAGACGACACGAAGCTTTGGAGGTCATTCATGACCCTCCGATGAATCCAGTCTACAATCAGATCTTGACACTTTGGCTAACTGTGGGTTTCGTGATAACAGCGCAACCTCGTATCACCTTGATTGATGTTAAACTTTGTGTGTATGAATAGAGTCCATTGTCACTCAGGATCTAAATCTCCCCGTTAACTGCAGGATGATGGCACGCAAGGCTACCAACGTCTCTAAACTCATCAAACGTAGCCTGGGCTGCCTAGTTCCGAAAAACTCCATTCCCACTTATTCCACCATATTTCGCTCTTTACTAGAAGTTATTATTTCAGCCGGTTCCCATAATCATTGCAAAAATGTATTATTGCTTGAACCAGTTCAACGCAGGGCTACAAAGCAAGTGAAGGGGATTCGGTATCTGAGTTATCAAAGCAGACTCGGAAGTTTGAATCTGTTTAGCCTAGAGTTTCGAATGATGAGAGGAGACACCATACTAGGTTACAGAATGCTAAACGGCTACAATCACGCCTGCCCATCCAACCCACCCAGAACTGAATATGCAAGTTCCAGAGGGAATAGTTTCGGTCTTGAGCGTCAACGCTACTGTTTGCTTTGCTGGCGTCATCCGTTTATACTCTGAATGGTCCCCTGTCGGAAGAGGTCTCCTCAGTCCCGACTCCTGACGTATTTGAAATGAGATTGGACAAATATCTCAGGATAACTTTTGATATTTTCAGCCTGTCTGTTCTTCCAAACGAGTTGCGATAAGAACAGCAACCGACATAGAAAGAACTACACAAATCAGCATGGCTGGCATGCTATGGTGTCTGTTTTGTACACTGTGCCCGATGACTCGCTGTCTGTATGTCCTGTTGCATGTCCTGTGGGCAAGTGCATGTGTTGTGCGCGCTTGCGTTTGCCTGATGTAGACAACTGGATCCTTGCACCATACCATTTCCTCTTTGCATCTATTCACTTATCAACTCTGTGCTTATGCTCCTGATCGACGCCTTCGCGACGACCCTCCTCAACTCAAGATTGTCTCTGGACAAAGTCTACGTTCTATGCCCCCCAGAAGCGGGTCAGTAACAAGTCGGGAACTTTTCTGGATCTGCAAAAAAACCGTTAAACCCGTGAATGAGAACTTGACCTTGAACCAGTGATGATTGAGCCAATAGGATCGGAACAACCCTTTCGTTACCTTCCTCGGTTTGGTCTTTGTGATAAGGATGTTCGAAAAAATTCAGGAAGCTCTTAATACGGAATGGCAGAATTTATCTGTAAGATCCATGATACTGGTAATGAACTTCAGGAAAAACATGTGGCCTTGTTAGAAGCCACTGACAAGATGAAATCAGAGCAGTCTAGCTGCTTACAAAGTGCAAAACACTGTAGGACCTATATTCAGTTTCTTCTGAAGGAGATCGCTAAGTAATTACACGTTGCAAGGATAATCGATTGACAGAATTGATAAATGTGATGACAGTGTTGATCAGAAAAAACTCGTTTCTTTGAGAGATGAACTTCAACGTAAAGAAATACTGCTACGCGATGTAGATGACAGCCTACCGCGTAGTCCTGGGTATTGTTTTAATTTCAACTAAAACATGCTGAAATGCATAGGATATATTTACGTATAGTACTCGGAGCATTGAACATCTCGTTTTTGAGCAAACAGGATAAGTATGCGTATTTAATATCTGACATCAGTTACATTTGAGTTTAGGTTTGCATATAAGAACGACTATGAACAGTTCAAGATTGTCGTTTCGGGAATCTCTGCAGTTATGACATTTTTGCTTTACTTTTTCATCAAGAGTAGGTACGTTTGCCGAACGTCTCTTTAAGTTTTTCGCTTTATACTATGCATTTCTAAACAATGTTTTGTGCCAGTATGGCTTGCACCTGATTATTCCTCGCTGAACATAGTTTGGCATATGAATCTACCGACGTAGGTCGTTTATTTTGATGGGGTTTTTCATGCGCGGCTTGCAACTCACTAACATCTCCATTGTGGCAGTTAAGCTTCAGTGTGAACCACTGATGTATTGCTGTGATGATGGTGATGATGAACATCTCCATACTAGTACCAGATGTTCCGGCCATAGGTTTAAACCAAATGTTCCATAATGTAATTCATTGGGCTTTCAGTTCGTCAATCCAGAAACCATGTGTACTTCTGAGGACGGTTAGTGCTGGATAGTGTTGGAACAATTCAACACAACAATACGCAGTCAGCTCCCACTATCGAAAACCGAACGACAGTGAGTGAAAACCAGGAAAATGTACAATGGAATGTGACTATCAGAAATATTCATCATTGTCGCTACATTTGCTGCTTCGCACCTTGCCCCATCACGTGTTACCGTCAAAAGACTTTTTCAACATGAAGTGTATGCAATTATTGAGAAGACTTGCACAATATACGTCACATGATCTTACAGTGGTTGAGAATTATGGAATGTGGCGCTTAGCCTGCACACTATGAACCAATCATTAGACTTCCGCAGTCGTTGTACAGCCATTTTAAGCCGGTACACTTGTAATTAACCTCCTGTGCTCTGTGCAGTTTCTTAAGCCCACAGACTGCCATCATGTGACTGCGCTCAATATCCAAAATTGATCACAACTTCTCATTCCTATATTTCTGTTTACAAAAGTTTTTCAATGATTCGTTATAAAATTGAAAGGCAGGAGCTTTTGTTAGTCTTTTATTTCAGTGCTACAAATCGTAAATCCCTTAACGATGAGCTGAAATAGCAAATAAAAATGCTATATCTGAACTTGGGTAATAAATGGGTTTCAAGGCAAACATTCCACGTTTTGTAAGTACACAGTGGGGAAGAACGATGTCTACACCCTAGTATGCTATGTTGGACCTCCAGTTTGAGAACGTGACCCCTTAGGTCTGTGCTATCGCTCCCACTAAACGTCACTGGACACCGGTCGTTTAGAGACTTCAGGATCAAGAGGACGAGCATCAAATCACCTACGAGCCGACGATACCCTAGAGAGTACATGCTCCGTGATGCCTATCTTTTTGTTTAAACCTCGGACTGTCTCAGTGGCATGAGACTGCATAGTCCATAAAAGAAATTTGTCCTTCTGGAGGGGGCGGTGAGATTGCAGCCTCATTCTCCGCGGATAAAACGGTAGTTAGTTGACAGAAATCGTCATCAGAGTGAAAGATAAAATTCTTCCAAAACTGCACTGTCAAGTCGCCGCGTATTTTTTAAAAATCTGTTTTTCAAGCCTCTTCGGTCACCAACCGCTAAACCGATAAGACTTGTGCCACAAATAAGGGCAAATTAAATTACAGCATGGTCACTTAGACCAGTTGGCGCAGTGATTTTGTGGTCACCACCAACTAAGTCCTGGTTAGAGAAAATGCATTCCGGCCGCAACGGGTTGCTCCCGTGTGCTAACGAGTGGAACCATATGCGTGCTCCGTGGAATCAAGTGTTCCGTTTATGTGGAAACACCGTGAGGGGATTAAATCTTCCGTATGGGTAAACTAAAATTGACTCCTTTAGGTTGAGGTCACTCATTAGAACGATGTAGTAAGAACCTTATATGGTCATAACATTCAGCCAAAACGTTGACGCTTATCTTTTGTTTGACGAAAAGCTGGAGGATGATAGAATACTCACTACCTAATGGTCAGAGTTACCAAGACGAATTGCGCGCCAAACCGCTCCCGGATTCGCGGCAACTGCTGGGCTGATTTACTAGAAGCTGATCACTGTACCCGCACTGATAGTTTTTATAGGAATCTTATCATGCAACTTCCCATCTAAAATCTCAAGTTATCGCTATTCCGAAAACAATTTGACGCATAATTCATCCAAGTAGTATTAACGCGGGGGATACCTCCTACCTCTTCTGCTCAGTACAGGACAGCACTCCTGACTGACGGCTTACCTCCTAAAGCCTCACGTGAAGCAGTCGACCGACTAGCTGATCTCAGTTTACTGTTTACGCGATTTGTCGCCCAAGATACGGTAACCAGCAGATGGAAGCTCATGGGCTTTCATACCCTTCTTCAAGGATGGCCGTCCCAGTGACTACCGTCCAGCCGCCTTCCTGTCGAGAGTCTGGAAGATGTTAAAAGCACTCGTGTACACGTTGTTCTGCTGACGTCTAGCATCTCGAGAATTCTTCATCAATGTAGAGCGCGGCTTTCGCAATGGTCGTTCATGCACCATAAGTCCGACTATATCTACTGGTCATTGGACTGGAGCAGCCAACCAGGTCACCGGCGTTGTTGTCATGCACCTCGACTTCGCCAAAGCTTCTGACTATGTGAATCACGTTGTTTTTACCGGAAAGTTCTTCTACTGTGGGACACAAAGCCATAGTTATATTCTGCTACTCATAGTTGCGGAGTGTGTGTGAACGATGTATTCGCTACATGAAGATATATCTTCGGCGGAGTACTCTCGGGCTTGCTTCTTGGTCTGTCTCCATTTTTGATAGTTATTAGCGATCTTTTTTAATTTCTTTCTCGTTATTATTGTTTGCCGATGAAGTTGGGTAGTCCTGCCGTAGACACTGTAGGCGGTTGTTTTATTCTGAAGAATAGTCTGTATCTGCTATTTAATTTGTCCGAAGTAAACCGATTGGTCTTTATTGCACTTCCCCCCTGTCTGATTGCTCCGATATTGTTAATGGAGTTCCGCTCACATTTTATAACTCTACGCACTCTACGCAGTTAGACCTCGAGCAGACTTAAGGTCAGAAATTTGATGACAAAACTGGCTTTTCTGTTTTGTTAGTGTTCAATCTTAACGGTGCAGTGTGTTCGCATTGGTATTACTTGCCAAGGTCCGTGTGGATGCTCTAACATAGACGAAAAGAATTTGGGTAACCGTGACTCAAAAGCACACTCCAGCCATTGAGAAGTCAGCTTATCTGTCTCACGTTCTAGCTAAAATGGTTTTTATCTGTTGCCACTATTTCTGGTTTCCAGTTGGAAGTTGTCATCATCATCATCATCATCATCATCATCATCATCATCATCATCATCATCATC
>LOND01009951.1:5671-16663 GCA_014220965.1 Paragonimus kellicotti
ATAAGAAGCGCGTATTTCCAAGGCTAGGGCGGTGTTCGCTAATCTGAGACACCTATGGCGACAGAGAGGTATTTCTCTGAAGCTTAAGGGTCGCGTATATCAGACAACAGTGAGGGCTGTATTACTTTACGGCAGCGAAACGTGGCCGCTCAGGGTAGAGGACGTGAACCGTCTTCAGGTATTTGACCACCGATGTCTGCGTTCAATCGCTCGTATCGGGTGGCACCAGCGAGTAAGCAACGAGGAGGTTAGGAAGCGGGTGTTTGGCACTGATTGTCAAACGAGTTCTTTTGTTCAGTCGCTACATTTGCACAGACTTAGATGGTTAGGTCATGTACTAAGGATGCCAGCTAGTCGTTTGCCACACCGAGCACTGTTTGCCGACGCTGCGGCCGACTGGCGCAAGGTGGACAGATGATGACCTGGCGTAGACAAATGAAATCGTTCACGAAGGGTTGGTCACTGTAGATCGGGTTCGTCTCCCGGGCTGGGGCCCTCGCGACTCACAGAGTCGGTGGCTTGAGACGTTAGGTGAGATGGCGGCTAATCGAGCTCAGTGGCGTGAATGTTGTCGTTGTTTGGCCGAGTTGTCTGTGAAGTGAGTGCACTTAATGATGCGGGGCAGTGAAAGCCGTAAGGAAGCTGTCTTGCTGATGACGCCTTACTTTCACTTACAGCTCGGTTGTTTGTTTGCAAGGTGTAGGCGCCTTGATGTTGTATGTTTGAATATAGACGTAGCTATTTTTTTATTTTATTTAGTTAGGTCCCTTCCGTTCCCCTCTTTTTCTTCTTTCTTCCTATATAGGGTTTTTCCCTTCGTGGTTGTGTGGCAGTTAAGCATCAGTGTGAACCACTGATGTATTGCTGTCTATGATGATGATGATGATGATGAAACAAAGCGACACCCGCTCCGACGGCCATGCTGTATTCTGTATTCTTACTATTTGGTGAGCAACATCAAGGTGAAGTGAATAATCTTGCAGTTAGTCCAACGCTTAACCGCAGGAAGTATGCCTGTTGGGAGGAAGCAAGAATTTCTTCCTTATATGAAGCAAACGTGTAATTTGCTTACCTGTGAGAACATTGTAATCACTGACAGACTATCCCGGATGCACATACTGTGACTAACAAAAGCCGGACCAGAATGCGACCTACTGATTGACAAGCTCCAGACATTGAAATAAATTCGTGTCCCTTTGAAGCACGGCAGCCGAAGGGGCATCGGAATATAAGAATGGCAATAGGACTTGGAAGATATCCAAAGGAGTAACACCAAACACTTCTATAAATCGTCAGTGGGTAAAAGAATTGTTGAAAAAGATGACAGTTTACTCAACGAAACCATGCATTAATGTATTAGAAAACAATAAGGACTCACCTTTCGCGTCTTCTCAAACGTACTGGTCATCCGAGTCATGTGTCCGAGAGCAGCGACGTAAGAAAGGCGACTGACAATCTGAGTCACACCGTGACGCATCATGCGAAATCGCTTGATAATCCAATTGCCCGAGGAAATGGCTCGATTCAGCAGCTCAGTGATCATCCATGTTTTGATGTGACGTGAAATGTCGAACGGCGTACAGCGCCGTCTCGTATCAATTTTCGAGACAGTTAACCACATGTCTTCATTGAATGTTTTGAAAGCATCCTCAAACAAAAGGGCGATTAAGCTACCCGCTAGCTCAATCCGTTTATTGCCGTAAAAGTCTCTGTCGTCCGGCTAAGGGTTTCAATAAAGCAAGCAAAAAAGAACCTGAAAACTAATGTTTACAACCAGTGTACATTGATTTGATTCAACAAATTGGACATTCTGCAATTTGAATAGGGAAAATTCGAAAATGGCTTAACGCAGTCAATCTGGAAAGCTAGCACATGTCATACTGTCAGCTTTCGAGCAGCAAGACATTTGCTGTCAACAAACAAACAAATCAATACATTAGGGCGTGGATATTGTCAGGTTGCCTAAACACAAATGGATCCAATCGAGATAATGGAGGCATGAACAAAAGATCACATGATTCGGATCGGAGCTGTTACGAGTTCCATCAATATTAAACTAATCCACCGGACTACTCGCTTTCTCCGTTTTTTTTGCACTTCAAAAGCGTCATATGGCTGTCACGTAGTAACAGAATGGCGCAAAACTTCAAAGTATGCAAACAGACCGGGGTACTCAACCAGGATTAAAGGCTTTCAATTGGACAACAACAAACAGCACACAATCGGTTATATACAGCCGGCGATAGCTCTATCCAGAGTAGTCCATCAGGATGGCCGGAAACAGAAGATGCTTCTTCTTACGCGTCACTCCCAGCGGATTGTACAGTGTCGTGTGTGGTTTTATTCGCACACAGTGCAATCGGTGAAAACCTGAAGGAAAAAGGCGTGTGAGTGGGAACCCATATACTGTTGAGGGTCTGTTAAAAACAATACTATTCCCAGGGTGATGAAAATTAAAAACTTACCACGAAATCACCATCATCCTCAACATCGAAAAGAACAATATATCAGTGGAGTGAACTGATACCTAACTGTCATATAACCACGAAGACAAATGCAAGCTCTAGCAACTAAAAAAAGAGAAGAAAGGGAGGAGACCCGCTAAATAAACAAACTTGCCAAAACTCAAACATTCAATATCAAGGTACCTACACCTTGTAAACAAACAACCAGGCTGTAGGTGAATGTGAGGCGTCCTCAGAAAGACAACTATACAACGGCTTTCACTGCCCCGCATCATTAAGTGCACTCACTTCACAGACAACTCGGCCAAACAACGACAACATTCACGCCACTGAGCTCGATTAGCCGCCATCTCACCTAAGTCACAACCACCGACTTGGTGAGCCCCAAGAATCCCAGCGGGGGACACGAACCTGACCTACAGTGGCCAACACCTGGGTGAACGACCTCATTTCTTTTTGCCAAGTCATCATCTGTCTATTTTGCACCTGACGCTATTCGATCGCAGTATCGGTAAAAAGTGTTTGGTGTGGCATATAGCCAACTGGCATCCTCAGTACATGGCCACGTAAGTCTGTGCAAACAAAAAGATTGGACAAACGAACTCGCTTGACAATCATTACCAGATGTCCGCCGCTTAACCTCTCCGTTTAAGCCCGTAACTACCATAGGTGCTAACAGCCCGAAACAAAGTGGCACCAGATAGACAGGCATAATGACAAAAGAAAAACATTGGATGATAAGTTATCCCTCCAATTGGATATGCACGCACATCTACTTTAACGTACCGGAATCTGATGTTCGTTAGCCAAAATGAGATAACGAACCATTTGGCCAAGAAACAGTGCCCGCGGAGTAAAATTGAACTTCTCCATCTCCACATGTGTAATAATTATGTCGCGAACAAAACGCTGCATATCCAACACAACGTCGTATTCAGCAGAACCTGCTGCATCAGGTCTGGTCGGCTTGCCGGAACCGGTTGCTACACCGGGACGAAATCGACGCTGTTGCAGTCGCGATTGTAACCAACGACAGGCATCAAGACGAGTATGAACCTGAAGTCGTCAGAGGAACCGTGTTGTTAAAAAGTAATAGCAAAACAGAATGGCAAATAGGTATACATATAAAAATCCCTCAGAAGAACCACCTACGGTAAGTAATCCTTCAAATGATATGGCAAACTCTATATGACATCAGATGAGCAGACGATCGAATGGAACTGTGAGTCCCGGGATTCTTGTGTGACTTCGAAGTTCCCATCATCGATTGAAATCCGAAGTCCTTGTAATTAGATTTTTCCTATACAAGCAAATTCGCTGAACTCTAGTTTAATTTACCGTCTACAAATGAACCAATCAGCCTCTTCATACCGATACACGTTGAGGCCTACACTTAAGAGTTGTGCAAGTGAAAGATGATAAAAATTCCTGTTTCCACAATTGGGGAACATTCAAAAAAGATCACCGATATAAACCTGTGGAAAAAAAATGAAAGCAGTCTTTTTTTCCACATCCCGGAGCCAATAATCAATAAGGGCACACATATGACGAAGGCAAACGTTACTGACGGAAAGCAGTGACGAAGGCCGCCACATCATTACGTGGTAAAAATTCAGCGTATGGATTTATACTTCAAGATTTAAAAAAAAATTAAAAAAAACCCTGATGGCAGACAAGCAGATAGAACCAGCATTGCCACCGTAAGTCATATGGTGAGATGTGTTTTTCGAAAAAACAGTTTTGATCCACCGTATTTGCATGGTTTTGGTAAGTTTCATTATGAGCTTTGAACCACTCAGTGTTCCAACAAAAACGATAGTAAAATGGACGTCCGCCCTTTTCGAAGACGAAGTATGCTGTAACACCCCAATGGTTCCCAATGGAACTTAAGTCATGAATGTATGCATTCCGTGACACTCCGGCAATCACCATTTGATAAAGTTTGGGACGTGTACCGAAGCATTACTATTAAGATACTGACGAATCTTGGACACCAATGGGCAGTAAGATAATGCCGTCCGTTTAAGTCTATTTTATAGAATCTCTATTGAAGTTCGCTTTTTGTAACTGAAGATTAAATCACCTACATCGGAAACTACCACATAATTCGATTCGTAAGACTAATACAGTTGTTAGATCATTAAAATCTATCACGACAAGACTTTTGTGACCGCATGACATCTCCCTATGGCATCTCCCTATCCCGCACACACTCACCCTGTGTACATATATTGCGCATGCCGCTCACCCTTCTGCGTCTGACGTTCAACTTACCAAGGTCAGTTTAATTTATTGGTTGCTATTCTAAAGTTCACGCTGCACTGATATGATTCAGGCAGAGTGATACGACGACCAGTTTCCGCTTGACGTTGCCTTTTCCGTTTGCACGGTAACACAATAATGTACTAGATAGCTTTTCCATTGATGTATTTCAGGTTTCTAGAGGAGCATGAGATACTTCGAATCTAGTTTCTGCTTTATACGCTTCGGAGAAACTCCGTATTTAAATAAACTAAAATAAGTCTACTTTTCTTCTGGCACTCTGCACAGTTTGCAACTGCGAGGAGTTTTCTGACCGTCCGTAGTTACTAAAATTCGCACTTCGGTAGGAGTCACCTGTTCAAACGTAGCGAGATGCATCCGGTCACCCACCATTCATCAGAATGAGCAGGTATTCGTATGGCCTTAAACCAGTTGATCGGTACCGCATGGATCATGCTCAAATACGCGACTGAGACGCACAGACCCTCGTCCACGGAACAGCGTCAAATTTGAGTAAAAATATGCGCAAACAAGTTAATGGAACGAGTGCAATCAACCCTCCGAAATAATCCAGTAGGGTGGGGTTCGCCCACATTTTGTTCAGGACGTGAGCGTAAATTAAGAATTATCCTTAAGCAAGATGATGACTTCCGATATTGAATAAAATCTCTCGTCACGAAAGGGCAACAGAACAAAGTAACAGCACATTTCAAGCGAAAGAAGTCAAAGATAACCGTACGACCGTCAATTACCCTAGTTTAGTCGCATCCGCCTTGTGAATTCTAATTGTACGCACGCCAGTACTTACGCTAGTCATCTCAAAAACAGTCTGCACTGGTTGTACAAGCGAAAGTCAAGAGTTGAAACAAATTCATCTCGATAGTTAAAACAGACTGAGACACACTAGTTAGAGCTACTACCAAATAACGGGAGTACAGCTTTCTTCGGATCAAACAACATTTCCAAACGCCTACACAGCAAATGACATGAAGTAAACGCAATCGGGATCTGAACAGTTTCATGCGCGTTCCATGAAACAAAGAGTAATTCTCACATTAAATTCCAGACACTGTTTCAAACTAGGTACAAAATTCGCCCATATAGATTCCTCGGTTCCGATGAAATGAAGAATTTCTTGGTCTGAAGTAATTCCCATAGCTTTGAACAAAATAGCCACTGGAACATCCACCGTGAAAGAGTTATGCGCCAAGAAAAATTTATCATCTTTCATAACGATGTTCGTTTTTGATTTGGTTTGCGCAGACGAAGATGTGACTGAGCAGACCAAACCGCGCTTGCTATCCTCTTCCACAATAATACGGTTTTTCGACGTTTGTTCTTGCATTAGAATGACTTTTTCCGTTCCACTAATGATGAAGTAGCCGCCAGGATCGAGCGGACATTCTTTCATTCTCATAAGCTCAGAGAAAGACTTGCCTGAAAACAAGAGGGGAGCGGTGTATAGAATAACTGGAGTCATTAAACATATCAGTGATGACTGAATCATTCTATCGGTTCCGGTACAACTAACCAAAACCCAGCAGCCTGAGTAACAATAGTTTGATTTCACTCAACGCAGACAACAAGCGTATTAACATTTATGCGTACATATGTGTATATGAAAATGTCTGAAAAAGCTAATAAAAAGGCCCTCTCGAATGCTGTTGTAAATTGGAAGATAGGTAAGAACCCAGGTCTATTTTTTTGCGCAAATACCTTCAAGTAAAACGCGCCTCACATAATATGTAGGAAAAGCGTTTCGAAAGCTTTAAACTCTACCACATAAGATGTGCTTCGGATATTATCAGACCACCAAAGCACAAGCAGGAGCGGCCGCAACAACCGAGCGTGAACCCACGACCACGTGAGCAGTAGAAAGATGTTAACACCAATGAGATAGAGCGAGCTTCAAAATGTCCGAAAGAGAAACATCGAAGCCCGGGTTTTAATTTAGTTAATGGGTCACCATTGTCCACCTAGGGGGGATGGAAATCAAAACAGTACAATGATGCAAGATTCGCCGGTTCAGATGGGCGCGATAAATCGTAGACACTAACTGCCGATTGTCAGTCCCAAAAGAGTAGAAGAAAAGTCAGGCATGGTAATTTCTGATTTTTCAAATTCCTTGAAGCAAATTCACCTTGCAACCTAAACGACTATCAAACTATCTGACTGTTCGCTACACAAACCCGAAGAAAAGTGCAACAGCTTTGAAGCATGGTTCAATGATCCCGGCACTCTGATCGGATTTATTCGGTTAGTACATAATCAAACTTTGAGGAGAATGGTGATCAATGATGTCCGTGCGATGAACGTATGCTCTCCAAAGTACTATTTTCTTACAGAGCATTTGTTCTTCTCCCTTGTAACTGTTTTAAATAACACCCTGTATTGTCCCTCTAGTCAGTGAGACGTTAAATCTAACTGCAATATACTTGATTGTGTTGAAAGATACAACAGACGCAAAATACTATTAGTCCTATAGATATCTGCACTCCAGGGCGACGAAGTGTCAGTCAACACCCAAAGGAGAGCAGATATCGTAATTTATTCATACTGAACTGCGAATATAAATTTTGACTTGAAGGTTCTGAGTGAAAAACTCCAGAAACTACCACGTTTACCCAACTTGTCAACCACTCCTTTCAGTTATGATGAAACCTGAATCGGACATATTATGCATACATAAACAGTCATGTGCATGAATATGCACAATGCTTTTCCTCTACACGAAAACCGGTCGCTCTAGGATGAGCAAACACTTTGAGTAAAGGTCATTATTTCTGTCTTTGTTCAAAAGGCAGTCGCATGTCTGTGTAAGTAGTCGTTCAAAATTACGTTTGTGTATTTCACATAAGTGCCTGTCAATGATCCTTGTAATGGTACTGTACACGCGAATGTGCAGAGTAAACAGTTTTTCAACATCAAAGTAACCTTAACTGCTTGGTTCGAGATACCTATCACAGTGCAGTGGAATAAATATTGGAATTGTGTTATAATTCGGTGCCACTAACTTGCCAAACAGACAGAACGGTGATCATAAACCGACAAACCATGATATTGGAAGACGAAACTTACCGTTTAAAATGCAGACGGAACTTTTCAGCATAACTGGCATTCGACCAATGAGAACCCCCTTTTTGGTAACAATCTCATTTTGCCGCATAAATGTAACGTCGACCAGAATTTCGCCGGCGTACGTCAAATCGCGCAAACGGCAATCGTGTGGTGTAACACGACTTGCCACCACACCGCCATCGTTAACTGTGGGCGGTCGTACGTAGACATCGTTGTATTCAAGCCACCAGTTCGCCTCGGGAACACTGACCCGATTGTTCGCTCGCACAATGTTCTTTATTTCCGTTTCAATGAAGTGATTGTAAGAATCAATATGCAGCTTTACAAGGCCCTTAGAAGACAGGAAAGCGGGAACCAGCGCCTGCTTGTTCTCCAAAGGAATGGGGTTAGGATTTGGCTCCCTCATTGTCCGTGATTCTGAAAATAGAGAGGATTGTCTGAAATTCGACCTAAAGTGTATGTTCTGAAACGCGTTAGTCTCATGTTCAAACTTGTCGGATAAAGAGAGTGCACAGTAGATGCGACCCTCAAATTAAAAAAGGGTAAGAGTGAAAGCGCATTTTTGAGGGTCGTAGTTGTAAAAATTGTTCAACTGGCTACGGAGTCATTCGTTTAATGAAACCGAAGATGTGACTGACGAAGGAGGTGGGAGTTAGACCACTACCGAATAACTAAACCGAGTAATCGCTTTGTTCCAATCGAAGGGTAAAACAGAAATCAGTGCCCATTTACCCATTCTTTCTAAATAACTCAATGAAACTCCATTACTCTAAGCAATGAAACCTAGTACGAGGTAGTTTGATGGTTTTTATGGCCTGGTTTCTAACAAATGGCGCACTTCATGCTAACAACACCTGAACACCAGATAGCTCAACATGAAGTGGACGGTTTATGCGGCTGATGGGAGGGCTACGCAAAATAAGGACACCTCTGTTATCACTTAGCATAGTAACGTAGATGAGTTCCACTGATAGTTTCTGGTTTGGGGCCCAAACTACTTCCAGGTAGATATGTTAGTTCCATAGATGAATAAGAATACATAACGATCAACAGGGAATCATCGCGCAAAGCCGCCATTCAGAAAAAATGAGTGGTCGCGGAAAGGACGTTAGTTAATTTGGAGAAGCCATTGAACCGTTGGAAAAATGGAAATAATCACAAATCATATATGCCAAAGAGGGGCTAATCATATATGCACCGATCTTTCCACGGTGCTTATAGCGAGATGAGTGCTGTGATTGGGTCCTGTATGTCTTCTGGCCTCAATGCTTCATCGGCATGCCACCACATTCCACGTCAACTTCTCAAGAGGTTGCTGCGTTTAGAAGTTGAAAGTTGTCTGTTAAATACGCGTGATTAGGCATCAGGATAGTAGGCACAGTTTTACTGTGGGATGAAGCAAGTGGAATTGAAGGAAGAAAGATTAACAAGATGGATGTTGAAATGAGAACGAAGTGACGCAGGGTGTTGTTTAAGGGGCACACGATTACCAACGGTCAGTTTGAGAGAACAGCAGTCTTGGAAACCCTCGGGTGCTTCGATCGTGGACGTTGAGGAAAATACCTCAGGGGGCACAGACAAGAATATTGAAGCAGATGCCTGCAGCCAGCACTACCGTCCGTATTACTACCTCGAATTAACGACCACTAAAATTGGTTGTAATTGTAAATTAGAAAAAAGTTGTGCTTCATAGATTAGTCAAACGGAAGGCTTCAAAAGTTGATGTTACCTCTTCATTAGTTCGCATGCAGACCAGGAGGAAGTCAAGAAATTAAGAGGCGATCAACCTTCAGCCACCTTAATGTCGTCGCAATGCTTGGCTGGATACTCGCCAAAAGCCGCATTTGCAAGGTCGCATTCGAAAGTACGGTTAAGGAATCGAGAGGCGCCCATCACAAACGCTGCCCATTCGTTGTTGTGGCATATGGCCCCACAGACTGTAGTCCAGACACAACAGGTTATTTTTATCACCAGCTCACTAACCTGCTACACACCGCGCGGCGCAGGACATTGTTACACTAGCTGGAGACTTGAACGCTCAAGTAAGCAAGCTAAGCACTGACGAATGTGCGTTAGGTGGCTCGCGTTCTTACGGTACTTGTCGAACAGATAGAGTTTGTTGCAGACCTGTGCTGATAACGGTCTGTTTCTGGCAAGTACTAAGTTTTCGGCGTTCTAGAGGTCAGTGCGCCAACTGGCGACCTTCATCGTCGATAAACTGTGGGTACAGACTGATCACATAGTTGTCGGCTATCAGTGGCATCGCTATTTCCAAGATTTCAAGTCAATCTGAAACACATGTGTGGATTCCGATCATGCATTCATACGTATCAACTTCACTCTGTGCTTTGACAGGTGGCTACTTCATCGTCAACCACAAACTGAAGTATCTGAACTAGAAGAAATACAAGTGCTCGAAATTTAATAGAACGCGCTTGCCTCTAATCTAGGTCCCCACTCACCAGACAAGATTGCAGCACACCGGGCACATATGCGACATGCAATGAACAAGTGCGAAACTGCCTCGCGTGGTACTACTGCTCGTTCAGTTGTCAACTGTCAGATCTCTATGCGATCACTGGGAGTTCTCGACGATCGCTGGAATATTCCATCCAGCAGTTAGTGCAACTCGACCCACATGGGTACTCGCCTGGAAATCCGGAAGCAACCGAAAGAAGATCACGAGGCCTGGTGAGCACAACGCGCTATCAAAGTGGAATAAGCCATTACTGCCGGCAACTCTCGAAGGTCTTTCCATCTAATCAGAACAATGGGTAGCAGGAAGTCAGGCGTGAATGCGGTATTCTGCGAAGTCAGCGGTCAGCCTATTCATAACCTCCAACGACGATTAAGATGCTGTACTGAGCACTTCCAACAGCCCAACTAATTAACCTGTCACAACGAGACTGGATCTTGTCGCGGTGTGACGGTTTGTGCACCTCCATGACTTATTGGGCTAAACTGACAATCACCCATACCAGGCAGGCCAATGGGTAGAGATCTAACAAACCAGTCTCCTGGTCCTCCAGATTGGGGGTTGGAAGAAGGTTGGCATCTTCTTCCGGAAAAAAGTTCCAGTTCTGATACATTGCCACCCACCCGCTGCCTTGCGACACAGGCTTTTGAGCCAAAGGCTTCGGTTGAGAACCATAATCGTTCTCCTGTCTAGGTCTAGTTGTCCTGGCAG
>LOND01009955.1:0-10366 GCA_014220965.1 Paragonimus kellicotti
CAGTGCTGGCAGTGGATAGTTTGTTGAGAGTCATGTGAGGTATGGCAGGGGGGGTTTAGCAGCAAGTGTTTGTGTGGCCTGGACTAGGATCGTCAAATCATGCGTTAGTCTGTGCTACGGGTAATGTCGGTCATGATGGCACTGAGCATTCACAGAAAGATACGTGCGCAGGTAAGTCACTTGAAGGGTGGTGTGCGCCAATCAGATGTGGCGAGAATCAATGACAAAGATTTGGCGTACTTATTTTTGTAATCATTGCCATTTGTCACACAGCAATGAGCTGGTGCAGGTTCAATGACATATGATTCACGCCAGATTGGATATTCTCTTTGGCTTACGGATGAAGTGACTGCCCGCGTTGAATATGTGAGGACGGTCTTGTTTGACAGAAAGTCGATGACCGAGCTCTCTGTCTTTGTTCATTGTCTGCTTGTTGGTTTATTTTTCTGACTCCAAATCTTCCTGGTTGCAACTGCGAGTCTCCCGTGCAAAGATTGATACGATCCATCCGAAGTATGTGTGCAACAAATCGTTTTTCCGAGCGACGTTTACTTCAATATATTAATAAGGCCTTACAATAATAGTATTTTTCGACACAACTATAAGAACCACGCTCGAGTGAAGCGCGATCGACGCATATAATCTAAGGCGTCAATTGCGCGGAAACGACGAAATATTTTCAAGTCTCGCGAATCGTCTAACCAATATGGGATTTTGAGCATTCGGACGTTGTGAGAGTTGTTTTGCATTAGATATAATCGTGGAGTCAAGAATGAAATGCAAAATTACGTGATAAATGGAAGAACGTAAAATGACCACGTGGACTAAGACGAAAAGTGGAATGTGCACTTTAAATCGATTTATATTCTTACTGGCTCTGATTACATCTAACAGTTGGTTCTAGATATCGGAACATTCCATTAGGAAAATAATGGAACGCAGCTTTTTTCAAACTGTAAAAACAGACAAAGTAAACTCTCTGTTTATGGGGCCAGACTTTGAGCTATGTTGCCAAGGAATCGCAAAGATGAAAGTGGACCTATTACCATAAAAATAAGTCACACGTGAGCTCGAGGTTCAGCTTGAGTTGCTGTAGCCAGAGAGGATTGATTGCAAACATTTAGCAACGTTCTCTGCAGCTCAGAGAAGACGGATAACCTAGTAAACCTTTCGTGAATGCACGTTGGAGACTTTCCAGAGCTAGCCTATCAGACTTGCGCAGGTGACAATATATGAACGTGCAGTACTCAAGTTGGGGTCGTACGCATAGTTTATAAAGGTGTAGTCAAGCGCAGAAAGAACGAATGTGTGATTTATGTGGATAGTTTTAGCCACTGAAAAAGATATATAATCAGCGAAACTGAATGAATCTATATAACAGATAACCAGGTAGTGCACTGAGATGGTAGGTGTTGTACTGATCGTGGATATCCGCTTCTAATGGATTGAGGCTCACATTCTTCTAAAAAAACGGCGACTGGTACCGTGGTCAGGCTACTTACAGTTCCTGCAAAACTTGGTTCGCGAGGGACTATCATGACTTACAACGGTACTGTGTTTTACCAGCACTGAATTTGTTGACTTTGCCAACTTGAATGGAGGCAAAAATATTATGACAGCACCCTATCATCTCGCTTCGACCTGCCCGAATTAGCTTGCTGTGCAGAGAGTGAAGAGTAGGTTAGAGTAATAACTTAGTGTCCCCTTGCGTGTTCATCTGGAGCGCGCTCTACAGACCTACAAAATCGTGTTAACGAGGCAACTGATAGCTGTCCTTACCGAACCGGTGTTTGATCGTCGTCTGCGTACTTGGCTGCATTTACTCCATGAAAGTCCTTTGTAAAGAAATGATCGCTAGCCACGAACAAACAGAAGACCATCTCAACCCACATACCAAGGACAGACGTGTGTTTGAGTTTGATCTCGTTCACCAATAACGATGAGAACCCGCTACAGTCACATCTGCAAGTGGACAAGTTATAAAGACTTAAATGGAAGGCAGACAAGGAGTGAGATGTCATCTGGATGATGCGTGCCCAGTGGTATCCAGCAAAGACAATGGTAAATATAATTGATGCTTCAGATACTCGTTTTCACTTCGAACCGACTGAGTTAAGGTAAAGTGCACTTGTTAACTCATCTGAATGTAGCTGGAAACGATGAAATGAGTAAAGCATGATACCTTAGAGCTTCTTTTTTTCGGTTCACCTAAGTATGGTAGTGGTGATTATTGTTAAAGATTTATTTTGTCAACATTAACCACTGTATATCACCTCCCGGGTGCTTAGGTAACAGTAACTTGAGCTTTCTGATCACATCAGCTGATGGTATATTAGACTCGCTCTCCATCATGCTCAAGGCATTAAAAGATAATTAACTTGATAATTCATATAAATTGAACATCACCCACAACTGATCGCAGTTTTCACATTCCCATAGATATTGCAGACGGCTCCTTTCGAAAAGAAGCCCTATCCGGCCACGCTTTCTTAGGGTAACCGTGTTGACCACTGCGCCATTGAACTTACTGTGTCTTCTCTCGAGACGATCGGGCAACCTGATCATTACTCACAAGCGAAAGTGGTTGAGCGTTCACATATGATAATTCGGTCGTGCCTAATGTGAGGTCAATGGCGCAGTGGTCAACACGGTTGCCTCATTAAAGCGTGACCGAGTAGTGCTTCTTTTCGAAAGAAGTCGACTTCATTATCTTTAGGAATGTAGCAGCTGCGACCAATTGTGGGTGACCTCCACTTTATATGGAAAGCCAAGAAAAACCACTACACATCAGTAGACAATTATTTTTAGCAATTTCTTCTTTATCCCTTTTGCCACGATCAACAAACCACCGCATGCAACACATGTGAGTGAGTTGAAAGGGTGACTAATAGTTCTTCCAGTATTTTGTCAATTGTTATGTCTTCACTATATTTTTCAGCTTAATAGTGGCGTGCTTTTCCCTTAAAGCAAACATTATGTCCAGGGGATACTCGACTGTAGTTTGCTTGTCGTTTCCATTGTGGACGTGTAAAGAGAGTTTCTGCGCCCGTTAGGTTGTCTTCAAGCCTGGCAACAACTTCTGCTAGAAACCATTGGTATATGTGTTAATTTCTTGCGTTAGTAAGAATTGTGTTAATGTTAGGTACGGCTGGCACCTAGGACATAGGGAAAGTTGAGTGGGTGCTTAACCACTTATCCGTGGCTCACTTGCCAGAAGCTGAGACTATCTTACTTGGCTTGATATGTATGCATTGTATGCATGTTTGCATTGTATCCAAAATTTCTCTGAATTCTCTCCAATGCGGATGTTCACCGATATCAAAGCGCAAGTAAGGGCTGAAAACTCATTCATGTCACGCACGCAACAACTCATTTCTGTCACGAACGTTAATCTTAATGTATTATTAAATCTTGATATCGTTTACTTGTGGAAACTTGTTCTCGCGTAGTTTTTCTTCCTCACTTCCCATTGCCGGACCTTTATTTTTATGCGTCTGGTCGTTCCGCAACTACGCGTCTGTTGAATTTCATCATGTTAGCGTGAACCGTTAGTCTCGAAATTTATATATTTGGTGGATTCAATGTGGGGGTTGTTGTTGTTATCTTCATCCATTTAGCTTATACTCATTTTTCTGTACCCCAGCATCTTACTAATAAAAAAACTCGCCAATACGACTGTCCTCCGCTTTTGATCCAAATCGGTTGCTTATCAGGCTTCAAAATTCATAGATGCTCGTTGCTTACAAAAGCGACTAAATCCAGTCTATCGAAAAACATTGCGAATAGACCAAGCGTTGCTCGAACAACCACTAGACGTCTAGGATCAACATACCCGGATGCATGTGGTTAGATTTTCACAAGCGTGAACGTGACGATAAATTGCAAATGAATGGCAATTTCCCTTGTATCATTTTAGTGGGTAGCTACGTGTTGACTAACGAAAGCAGTTCAGCTCACCAAACGCGAAGTTGTGCGTTACATGATATGGATGCTTGTCAGTGATGCTTAGACGACACCAATGATATCATCCGGGAAATGAGTACAGTCATTGTTTATAATTCAATGGGATGAGTCCGGAAACGATATTCTGTGCATTTGTCAGGTCCAAATTCATCCACTTCAATTCCTTCTGGTTTATTTCGGATTAGAGGGCTTGAAGGCTAATAGCCGGGTTATTTCAGTTTCTTTCACCAGTGAGCTCCGGTAATCCCACTCTGCTGGGAGAAATGGAGAAGAAAAGCCTCCATTAAATACTGCTTCGCATATTCGATAATATATAGTACAGCTTTAATAACAAGGCAGCAAGAATACCCCGAGCAGGTCATTAAGGACTGTGTGCGATCTCTTGGGTACCAAAGGTTTGAATCGTGGAGGGAAACGGTATTGGAATCACTTTCAACGATCATGATGTACCTTGGTCAGAAGCCAATTCCATGTGGAACATTTCGTACGCACTACATTGTTGACGTCCCCTTCATTGAGAACTTTCCTTGCGAGCAAAATCCGCATTTAATATGGAGAGGGAAAACATTTCCAACGAGCATGAAACCATTCAGTCAGGCGAATACTTGTTGGTTGATAAATTACACCCGTTGTAATGTAAGTTGGAAATATATAGGTATACTGAGCATAGCAATATTTTCTCATGAGACATTAGAGGTAGAAGTATGAATTAATAGTGTCCGAGCATTACGTCATATGCAGCGGTCAAGTACGAATTGTCTAAGAAAATGTGAGCATAACTCACTAGGCTGTCAACGGTAAAGATGCAAACGGATGCAGTCGAAAAGTTACTTTGCTTCACGCCAGTTTTGATTCTTAAAGAGGTAGACTCACAGAAAGTGTTCACAAGTGTTCGCGATGACCACCATACTATTCCAAATTAACCGGTGTCTGAAAGTAGAGATGGTTAACTGCCTTTGGTCGCTGAAGCGCGATTGGAGCTGAGACGACGTTTGAAGTACGGCGGAGCTCAGAAAGGTTAGCCGAAAGATCAGTGTAGCATTGTCACGTGATTGCGCAATCAGACCAAAGAGCAGATCGGCCTAGCACACATTTTGTATTGTGGCAGAAGATTACTTAACTCGATGCGAACAGCACGCGGAAAATGATGCAATAAACTTTATTATACAGAAGCGAGGTGCATTTAGTTATTGGGTGTAAGGAAAATCCCAGAGATTTCAGGAGTCAACTGATTGCGCGAAACTTCATGGGATGTCAGAGTTGATGAGTGTTTAGTCAGAGTACACGTGCTAGCACTGTAGGCGACAAGACGCGAAGTACACTGTGAAACACTCCCTTTCACTGAAGCACTCCAGTTCAGCATATGCAGGATCATAAGCTTCTTCCCCCATGTGTCTGTTTTTTTTACACCTACTGACACACTCCTTACTAGTCACAATGGCAATTTTGTAATTCGTCCGCACGGCGCTTCAAGGTAAAACGGGCGGAGAACGGATATTTGGGATTAAATGTATTCTTCACATTCAAAAAAAATATTGAAGTGCATACTTCATGAATCGTGTAGACTTTACTGAACAGTATAATTCTGTTGGAAGATAAACGATCAACTTTCGCATGAAAAGTGCTCGTGACTCAATTTTAATTGGAATAAAACTGTTACAAATTTTTGCAATAGAAGTTTGTTTTAGGCCATCATCTTAGTTGAGATTCGTGAAGGTAGTTTCACTGGAGGTTTTCTGGGTGAATGATCAATCCCGACTGGTTGATTGCAGGGCTAGTCCTCGGTTTTTCGGTTCGTACGCCTAAAATGTCCATAATCTTGTGCTAACGCAAATCATAAGCCGTAATAAGAAAACAAGAGTCTGCAGACAAAATTTATTTAGCGATTTACTTCACCGTACTCAAGCGGACTTCAACGCAACAGTGAAGGCGCTAGGGGAGTTGCACGTGAGGGAGCCTATGGCACAACTTTACGCCAGCCGCCAAAGACGACGAAAGTTCGACGGAAAAGGCTGTCGACCTTCAGGATTCAAATGAGCGTCGGAGTGGTTTGACGGTGTTCCCAACGGCAATGGTTAAAACTGTTATTCTGAGGAATGTAGCCTACAAAAGTGAAGGTGACGCGGATTCATTATATGGCCTTGAATGAAGCTGCGATACACACACCAACACACTAACGCTGATATTAGTGGATTGTGGTAAATTTACATTCACAAGATAATGTAAACAGGCACGGTGGTACTGGTAAGGCAACTCTCACGTCGCAGGGAGTTTGGGATTTTGGAGGACGTCGAAGGTGATCTCACTACAGGTTGCGTTGATATTCCTGAAGTGGTAATTATGGAACATGCTGCGTTTGCCTCCAATCCCAATGAATATTAACAAATAGTCAAACGAATGACGGAATGCGAAACCCGGCATCGTCAAAATACAAAGGATATCCTGGAGAACGGTTACAATGTAAGCCCCAACAGGTCGTTCACGCTGTTTCTACGGGACCTAAGCCTGAAACTTTTGGCCATCATTTAAGCTCTGTTGTTTAACAGCTGACAGTCAGTGTTGTGTGCATAAACGTTGATGGTTCAGGCATTCTACCTCTCATGCTAGCGGCTGTTGAATCATAGTTGCCATGGGTTTTTAAGCCCTCACTTCATTTTTGGTATACGGCCAGTGAAATGCTAACATCCCACAGTGCTATTTTTATTTCTGTTTTGTTGGAGTGATTCAAGGAACGCCACGATGAAAGTTCTGAAAAAAAATCTCCTTCATGTGATTCCGTTCATTCCAGTCCACAGAACTCAAGGCTAGCAGGCGACTTTTGTTCAGGTATTTACACCAGCTAGCTCAGAGGTTCCCACCGTTCTGTGGTAAGTGGGTGGAAAAAAAACATTTCTCTTCAATATTGCAGCATCATTGGTTATGTTAGTGTGAAACAAGAGGTTTATCAGTTGGACGGGCGGCGGGGGTATCCATAATCAAATCTACATGGTGATCGTGGAAGCACCCATCGGAGACTTAGTCAGGCAAAGTACGACAGGGGTTCAACTGATGGAGGAAAGCGGTATGCCTAGGCTAATAGACAAGATAAAAGCCAGTGTCATTATTACCGCGATCTTTTTCAGGCTGATGGATAAGAATGTAATTCCGGCTGGTCGTAGGAGCAAAAATGCGGCTAAGAAATAACGGACTAGACAAACACTGAAAGACGTCTGATAATACGGAAGAAATGGTGAAAATACTGAAAAGCCGGACAAAAAGGAATGAAGAGGATCACGGTTACGAAAGAGTGATTATGCAACCTCTATGGTTTACTGTCTCTACAAGGCAAGGCCATAGTTGAACGGATTTGGAATGAGATTCACAAGAACGGTGTTCATTCTGATCGTCTTGCCAGAGATCATATTCAATCTTGTTGTTTAGGAAAAGCACAATCTTTTGCTGGTTAGCCCTATCTTTTACTTTTTCGGATGGTTTGGTTTCCTTGTCTTTTTTTGTTAACCGCGTCACAGAATGGGGATAGTACAGTAAAACGGTTTATTTCGAAAATGACATAAAGCAGGCACAGGGCAGTCAATCCGGCGTAAGGCAGTACCCGCTGTATGAACAAGAGGCTAGTGAACGACTAGTTCTGGTGGTAACTAAGAGGGTCAACTCAAACGGCTATGGATCGATCGATAGACAAATACGTAACACTCATGGAAAAATCATCTCTCGCTTTCCCTCCACCAACCGTTATCTACTAACGCCAGACGACCCCGAAACACCGCCTTCCCGTTGTTGTTGTTGCAGAGAGATGATTTTTCCATGAGTGTTACGTATTTGCCTATCGATCGATCCATAGCCGTTTGAGTTGACCCTCTTAGTTACCACCAGAACTAGTCGTTCACTAGCCTCTTGTTCATACAGCGGGTACTGCCTTACGCCGGATTGACTGCCCTGTGCCTGCTTTATGTCATTTTCGAAATAAACCGTTTTACTGTACTATCCCCATTCTGTGACGCGGTTAACAAAAAAAGACAAGGAAACCAAACCATCCGAAAAAGTAAAGATAGGGCTAACCAGCAAAAGATTGTGCTTTTCTAACAACAAGATGAAATGTCTTGGAAAACGATCAGAATGAACGCCGTTCTTGTGAATCTCATTCCAAATCCGTTCAACTATGGCCTTGCCTTGTAGAGACAGTAAACCATAGAGGTTGCATAATCACTCTTTCGTAACCGTGATCCTCTTCATTCCTTTTTGTCCGGCTTTTCAGTATTTTCACCATTTCTTCCGTATTATCAGACGTCTTTCAGTGTTTGTCTAGTCCGTTATTTCTTAGCCGCATTTTTGCTCCTACGACCAGCCGATTACATTCTTATCCATCAGCCTGAAAAAGATCGCGGTAATAATGACACTGGCTTTTATCTTGTCTATTAGCCTAGGCATACCGCTTTCCTCCATCAGTTGAACCCCTGTCGTACTTTGCCTGACTAAGTCTCCGATGGGTGCTTCCACGATCACCATGTAGATTTGATTATGGATACCCCCGCCGCCCGTCCAACTGATAAACCTCTTGTTTCACACTAACATAACCAATGATGCTGCAATATTGAAGAGAATGTTTTTTTTCCCACTTACCACAGAACGGTGGAACCTCTGAGCTAGCTGGTGTAAATACCTGAACAAAAGTCGCCTGCTAGCCTTGAGTTCTGTGGACTGGAATGAACGGAATCACATGAAGGAGATTTTTTTTCAGAACTTTCATCGTGGCGTTCCTTGAATCACTCCAACAAAACAGAAATAAAAATAGCACTGTGGGATGTTAGCATTTCACTGGCCGTATACCAAAAATGAAGTGAGGGCTTAAAAACCCATGGCAACTATGATTCAACAGCCGCTAACATGAGAGGTAGAATGCCTGAACCATCAACGTTTATGCACACAACACTGACTGTCAGCTGTTAAACAACAGAGCTTAAATGATGGCCAAAAGTTTCAGGCTTAGGTCCCGTAGAAACAGCGTGAACGACCTGTTGGGGCTTACATTGTAACCGTTCTCCAGGATATCCTTTGTATTTGACGATGCCGGGTTTCGCATTCCGTCATTCGTTTGACTATTTGTTAATATTCATTGGAATTGGAGGCAAACGCAGCATGTTCCATAATTACCACTTCAGGAATATCAACGCAACCTGTAGTGAGATCACCTTCGACGTCTCCGAAAATCCCAAACTTCCTGCGACATGAGAGTTGCCATACCAATACCACCGTACCTGTTTACGCTAACTTATGAAACTAAATTTACCACAATCCACTAATATCAGCGTTAGTGTGTTGGTGTGTGGTATCGCAGCTTCATTCAAGGCCATATAATGAATCCGCGTCACCTTCACTTTTGTAGGCTACATTCCTCAGAATAACAGTTTTAACCATTGCCGTTGGGATCACCGCCAAACCACTCCGACGCTCACTTGAATCCTGAAGGTCGACAGCCGTTTCCGTCGAATTTTGTCGTCTTTGGCGACTGGCGTATAGCTGGGCCAAAAGGCTCCCTCACGTGCAACTCCCCTAGCGCCTTCACCTGTTGCGTTGAAGTCCGCTTGAGTACGGTGAATAAATCGCTAAATAAATTTTGTCTGCAGACTCGTTGTTTTCTTATTACGGCTTATGATTTGCGTTAGCACAAGATTATGGACATTTTAGGCGTACGAACCAAAAACCGAGGGACTAGCCCTGCAATCAACCAGTCGGGATTGATCATTCACCAGAAAACCTCCAGTGAAACTACCTTCACGAATCTCAACTAAGATGATGGCCTAAAACAAACTTCTATTGCAAAAATTTGTAACAGTTTTATTCCAATTAAAATTGAGTCACGAGCACTTTTCATGCGAAATTGATCGTTTATCTTCCAACAGAATTATACTGTTCAGTAAAGTCTACACGATTCATGAAGTATGCACTTCAATATTTTTTTTAAAATGTGAAGAATACATTTAATCCCAAATATCCGTTCTCCGCCCGTTTACCTTGAAGCGCCGTGCGGACGAATTACAAAATTGCCATTGTGACTAGTAAGGAGTGTCAGTAGGTGTAAAACAAACAGACAACATGAGGGGAAGAAGACCATGTTTATGCATCCTGCATATGCTGAACTGGAAAGTGCCTTCAGTAAAAACGGATTGTTTCACAGGTTACTTCGCGGTCTTCGCGCCTACAATGCTAGTGCCTTGTAGCTGTGCCTAAACACTCGCCAACTCTGACATCCCATGAGGTTTCAGGCAATCAGTTGATCCTTGAAATCTCTGGGATTTTCCTTTACACCCAATAACTAAATGCACCTCGCTTCTGTATAATAACGTTTATTGCATCATTTTCCGCGTGCTGTTCGCATCGAGTTAAGTAATCTTCTGCCACAATA
>LOND01009960.1:7096-17984 GCA_014220965.1 Paragonimus kellicotti
GGGGTGTTGGAGACGTGAATGATAGCAGGAAGCTGGTTTCTTTGTGCATATCACGTCTTCCCGGACCCTGGGATTTTGTAAAAGGAGGGCGATTAAAATATCTGGAATTGATATGCTACCCTAGAGGTGCTACGAAAGCCGGAGGCGAACTCTTGAGGAGAGGAACTATGACCTTTGGATTCACCTAAGTCTTAGAGTCCATCTTGACATGTGCCTTAGTTTTGGCCATTTGAAGATGTTTCTCCCATTCTTGAAAGGAACGGTCGAGTGAGAAGCATGTTGCGCTGGCTTGCTTGGATTTCAAGTGAAGAGTTGTGTCAAACACTTCTATGGTGTTTAACTTCCAAGTAACGTAACGAACAGACTAAGCGACATTTTGAGGACTTAGAGTACAGTCTGCTTGATGAACCCAAGTTAGTTAGATCCGAAGAGTAGGATCTGGCTTGGTGGCCTGGACAGAAGATAACAGAAATCCATCTTCGTATTCTTACTATTCTGTAGGAGATAGCTCGGTCTTAAAGGCTATCAGCAGTCTCTTCTCTCTTTGCCATGCAGAGCGCTACTGCCTTACTTTGCCGCAGCAAGTTCGGGAAGGGCAAGAGCGACACACTCGTCTAGGGAGGTCAGATATGTCTCCCTAGCCGAGAGTGGATACTGAGTGTCCTGTAGGCCCATTTATATAGAAAATTTTTTTATATTGATTACATCGATATGTGATCTGCACTGGACCTTGGAAACACTGTCCGTCGATGCATTCATAAGTAATGCTGCAACAGTCACGCAAATAGGTGTGCTGTGCATGTCTTTAAGTAGACAGTTTATGCAGATAAAAAGGACATTTGAAGTAGTGATTGAAACCTACCGGTCCTCTGTAAAGCCAGTACACTTAAAGCGGTCCCACTTAGGACACGTTTAGAGTTGTACTGTTTTTGGACGATCATGTGACACCAAAAACGACCGCAAAAATGAAGGCATGTTATCCGTCGACACTGTTGGACGTGATGCAAGCCATCTTAATAGATATGCATAAAATATAGTGGTACAGCTAGGTTACAGCAGCAAACCGATTAAGTGATAACTAAAACACTTAATTAGAACAGACAAAACGTTAGTCAATACGACTGACCATAACTGTATATGGAAACTGCTGCTCAGAGCACCAATGAGGCAATAGAATAACCTCACAATAAGAGCACAGAAATTTGAGTAGAATCGCGAGTTACGCGTGCAATGACTTGACTTGACAAAAACGTGTACAACGTAGTCAGTGTGAATCTGTTCCAAAGTGGGCTAGTTCTTCCTTTCTCGTAGGCCAATAACCAGTCTCGGTCTACAGTTGGTGAACACTGAAATAATCGAATGAATGTCACGTGTCAGAACAAATGAGAAATGATAGCCAGATAAATGACTGGCATTTATTACTGGCTACCGTTCTGATACCCGAGACATGGCTTGTTCGTCTCATCTGACCGTTCAGACGACGACGACAACGACAACGACAACGACAACGACGTCTACGACGGCCGAAATCTCTGTCATTCTGAGTGGACTGTTCGTGTATTCGTAGCCGATCCACAGGTTAACAGTGTATGTTCTGCGTTTTACGCAGTCACTCACGTGCCCAGTGCTCACCATGTACTTGTTGGATAGCCCAACCTCTCTGCCACCCGTCAGCTCTGTAATTGGGTGCAGGCGTGCGAATTTTGTTTGGTCTTCTCATGCGGCGCATCTATGTTTTCACTTTCACTGGTCAAGTTCCAACCAATCTTTGTCGCTCTGTCAGCCTATGCTTTTGCACACTAGTCATGCGACCTTGGTTGTCCATTGGCGTGATAGAACTGACAAGGCGACACGCGAGTGATTTCGAGACGTCTCGTACTAGAAATTTTATAGAATGTCGGCACCGTTTTCTACCGGATGTCGAGTCAATCATGATTGTTTCTGTTATTTCTTGCTCAAGAACGCACAAAAATAAACGTTTGTGAACTTACTGCTGGAAGCAGATTAGTAATCAATAAGTCACATGAGAAAAGCTGCGCATTTGTTCTACTCCAGTTTAAGCGGTATCAGCATGCTTCTAGTATGAGTGACTCCTAGAGCTATTGAACAATTTTACATTATTCTAAAACCCTGGTCGTCAAGATCACGTGACTGAATCAGTCAAACTACGTCTGGAAGGTCGATACGCGTCATGATTACGTGATTGCTGTTTGATCTGTACCTGTTACATTCCGGCTAAATTGACACATTTCTATCCAGTAGTGTTAATATCCACCCTTGTAATCTATTACGTAATTCTCATTAACTCGTGTTGTTCTTCTTACCAGCCATTTGGCAAATTGCCGTGTGTTGTATTTACTTTAGTTCAGCGGAATAAGCGTTGCTTTCGATCTCATGTGTTTTGGTTTGTCACGCATATTTGCATAAAAACTAGTGCGTTCAGTCATACTCTAGTCGCATCTGATAGGAGGTACATCGAACACTCTAGTGACACTCACTTTAATTATTTAAACTATGTCATGTGTAATAACTAGCGGAAGCCCTGAAAAAAAAGAATGCTTGATAGTTCTAGAGCAATACACATTGTCATTGTTCTTGCGGTGCACTTCACGCCGTCAGTGTTACACCTCAGGTTGCCATTCTTAGGTACTACGTTCGTATTTTGAGGCTACAGCTACACTAACCCCCAACAATAATTCAATGCTCGATGCTGGTCGGAATATAAAAGCTGATTCGTGTGGCACTGTCCTGGCCGGTAGTTGGTGGTCTCATGTAGCTCATAGTATGTTGTTCTGACCCAGACTAGTCGACTTATCGTCAGATGAGCTAACCCAGTTACTGTCTATGGACCTCAGTCAATCCCGTTCAATCGGCCTCAAATGGATGAATTTGGATGGACGTGAACACGTGCTTGTCAGCATATGCGTTGGCAGCGGCATGTAGATAGACACAGGATATTAGGCTTACGTCATCGCATGTCAGACGAAGTGAGTACAATGTGTGAACACTTCGTCGATAAACGATGGACAACTAGTGAAATGAATACTACATCTTCATTCCTCATCTTTCCGAATTCCGCCAAATTTGAAGCCATGTGTAGTATAACTTACAATATATCGGTCGCTTCAGTAGTCCACTAGTGAATGTGAAGTATAGGATTTAAATAACTTTTTTTTTATAGCAAACTCAGAACTCACCCAACAAAGTTACGACTGCAAAGATGGAGGTTGTCAGGTTTTAGTTGTACAGTTTAATGAAAAGACCAGATAGAGCGTGATTCAGTAGAAAGGAGTGAGATGCCCATGTGATCGGAAAGTTGTTCAGGAACCCAAGCATTTGACTTCACATTCAGTACAGCTTTCAGTGTGTATATGGCAACATCCACCTCAAGAATGGATGGTTGATCAAAGTGGTCCTCAGATATCATCGTTTGAATATTTTGGATGTTAATTAAGTTTCTGATAACATCAGCTTGATATCCTGTCTGGACTAGCCAAGTTTGATGACTGCTTCCAGCTGTCATCACGACTTTTGTTGAAAACAAACTTTCTCGACAAAATTACAAGAACGGTCAGTTTACTAGATAACTCCGTCAATGTATTTGTGGAAATCGTCACTGGTCAAAATTCCTAGAAACTATTTCATCATGAACACAGTATATCCGTTTTAATCACTAATATGCAAAATATGGCCAGGACAAAATAATGACGACAGATTACTTAGATTGTGAAATGCACAGCTTTGACAAATTTCGGAAAAGAGCTGCGTTGACAGCAGCACTCTTTAATTCTACGAAAGTACCCACGAATCTGATTTTCCTTAATACTTGGGGAAATAATAGTCCCAAAAGGTTCTCATTTTAGTTAAGACCTGGACCGTAAGCTAGTCATTTAAAAATTTCGATTCAGTAATATGTGCGACAAGTGTGTTACTCTGTTGTCTTGCTGGAACACAGTAGTTTGATGTATTCTCTTTTCAATTGAAGATGGAAGAAAACGTTCCCAAGTGAAAATACAGGCTGTTGTATTTTGAATTTCATCCAAAGTTAGCAATTCACCCAAACCAGTTACTGAATGAACACGTTAAGTTGGTACAACCGGTTACCGTTAACTCGATTGCGATAAACAATCTACGTAATCATAATCACTATCTTAACAGTCCATCCTTACCTTGTATAACCGACTGTTAGGTGTTACGTAACCCGACCTCGAAAAGACAGTCCCTCTGACTCAGATAACAAACCGTTCGATCTTTTTTCCACACGTGAATAACCCATTCAAATGTGCTATATTGTAAAGTGAAACTGAAACTGAGAAAGCGTTACGTCAGTCAGCAGTTTGTACAGTCTCCGAAGAAGAGACCCCAAATGAGGGCGGATTAACTGACCGAACCGTGATTAGCGTTACGTGTTCTTGATAAAGGGTTACTGGTGAACCGTCGTTCTCTCTCTTAACGGGGTTATCACAGTTTAGCGATCCTGCCAGAATAAAAATGGCGTTATGATAAAAAAGTGCCATGAAAAAAGAAGCGCCAGATTAAAAAGTGTCTGGGTGAAAATTAGTGAAAAAGGTCCAAGTAAATGGTCGGAGGGTCCACAAGCACGCCATGTGCCTTGGCAACATGAACACTAGCCAGCTTGTAGAGGGTTTGCAATATCAACAAAGAGGGGAGTTGTGCAGTGTGCAGTCGAAACCAGCAGGTATTGTAGTGAGATCACCTTCGACGTCCCCAAAATCCTAAACTCCCTGCGACGTGAGAGTTGCCTTACCAGTACCACCGTGCCTGTTTACATTATCTTGTGAATGTAAATTTACTACAAACCACTAACATCAAAGTTAGTGTGTTGGCGTAGGTATCGCAGTCTTAGTCGTGACTCTATAATGAATCCGCGCCAGCTCTGCTACTATAGGCTACATTCACTAGGATAACAATGTTTTAGCTGTCACCGTTGGGAACGCCGCCCAACCATTCTGACGCTTGTTTGAATTCTGAAGGTCGACTGGAGTTTCCGTCGACATTCGTCCCTCTCTGGCGGTTGCCGTGCGGTTGTGCTGAGGTTCTCTCACGTCCAACTCCCTAGCGCCTTTAACTGTTGCGTTGAAGTCTGCTTGTGAACGGTGAGTAAATCAATAAATAAAGTTTGTTTGCAGATTCACCGTCTTCTCACTACGACTTCCGTTCCGCGTTAACGTAAGGCTGGGAAAACCTTGGGCGTACGAACCTAGGAACTAGCAACGCGATATATGTATGGGTTGAATTTGAATTGTGTAACAGAGCGTGCTGCTGTGTTGTTGACGCCGTTTTAGTTTTCGTTTGTGTAAGTCGTGTGCATGGCTTACTGGGTCCTTTGGCTCATGCTTGTTTGTGTTATTTCCTTAAACAAGACTGTTATTTGAACCCCTACTTTGGAAGACCGCTGTCCCCTGGCGTTTCCTTCTCGTTCTAAAATTAGTCCACAAGTGTAACGCACAGTCTGAGTGGAAACGGCCGGTTTGTATGTTACAATATTAAGCCTGTTTATGGAACACCGAAAGTGAGCCTGTTTGCTATGAGTGGCGTATTTATGCAACAAAAAACCTTCATTGTTCCCGTCAATAGTAATTGAAAGCATGCGGTTAACTCAAACTGAATTATCTGTAGATAGCTAAAACGGTGTATTACTGGTAGACCCAAGGCATGTTGTAGCGATAAGTCGTTCATCAACGCAATATATATATCATGTCCAACTCGCATGTTCTCACGTCAGGCGTGCGCTCAGGTTTATTAACCGGAATTCCAGTTCACAACGCAGCAACGGTCTCCACTTAAACGTCACGTGCACTTCTGTCTGACTCCATGCGTGTGGCTGACGATTGCTGTCGTGGGTTATTATTTGTCATTCCTCGCCCGTTGACCGGATTTCGTTGAGTGATTACTCGTTCGGTCGCTGGTGTTTTCCATAATCCATTCGCCGTGTAACTTGAGCATGCCTCACCACTGCGTCGAGATATTCCACTGAATGTTGGAATACTTGAGTCTGCGACTTGACCATACATCGTAATGTGACGTTTGATCCACTACAAACATCACCAGATTTGACATTGTCCCACTAAGACTAACCTCTTTATCCTTATGTAACCCAGTAATGAATTTCTTATAGCCCACTCAAATATCGATTGCTCTTTGTCATAAGTGGTTCTGTTACACACTGATCGAGTGAGTAGACAATTCTCTCGTTCCAGTAATGCATATATATATATATATATATATAACATTTTACATAACATTTTTACATAGCGTTTTACATAACTTGTGATATGCAGTACGTCATATTATGTGTACCAGCAGAGTGGTCTACTGTGGACTCAGGCGTGTTTTTCAAACAAAACAACCTTATCTCTTACAAAATGCGGCACATTACCGCTCGTGGCATACTGGGAAGCGTGACAGTGAGTCCGATTTATAGCTCACACCACCAATGATCATGCGGGTGTTAGAGGGTGGTCGATAGGCCCATAGTAAGTGACCAATCGCAGTCAGTCACATGACCTTCTTTCCCAAGGTGGCTTCCTTTTTCATTTACGGCTTACGGCGACCACAGGTGTGGAACCTATGTAAACTGTCCTTGTAAATTTTAACTTGAGGGTGAGAAAAACAAATTAAAAAAGCCCATGGCAGAATAGTTCTGAGGGCATTCTGCCCACTAACGATATAAGCAGGTAGTGTAGTGAAAATCGCTGCTCCAAACTTAGTACGGAAATCTTTGAAAAGAATTAAGTATCCTTGTGGGATTGCCATAGAGTATATTGTAGAAACAGTGGTCAGAACAGGTTGACGGGTATTTGAGTACAGAAGAAAATCACAGGGTTGCGTGGAGCATACTACATGCAAATCAGATAATGCACACACAACCGACACCAGTAGTCGCATTGTTTGTTACACTCAATATTGCTCCAAGAGACGTACTCTTGGGACAGTCTGAAATTTAAAATAACATAATCCAACTCCACAAACTCTGTTGATTTTTCAGTTGGTTTAATTAGTCAGTGGCTGCACCATAAATGAGAAGCATCTGATCAAGGGGTTATCGATATTTTTTTCTCTCGAAGTGATTGTACAAGCTGATCACCATTTACTCAAGGCAGTAACTGGGCGGTCAGTTATGTTTATTCGGTCATCCACAGTGTGAGAGTACTGGCGTTTTGGTTACTACATTAGTCTCACAGACAGTAGAGCCGGAGTGCAAATTCCTATCCGGAATAGGATATGCCCTACTGGCGAGCTCTACTGAGAACGAAGGTTGAATCTAGTGATTATTTTCAAAGCAGGTTAATAAAAGGGTTTGTCAAATTACAAATACTGTGATGAAGTTTGTGTGGTATTTAATTTGAAACTATCAGTCCATTTTTTAAAAATATCGAAACAAAATGACTAACCAACAAAAAACCAAACCTATTAATCTGTGATATGCTGACAGAGGATGTTATGGATTATTTGTGTGGCCCGAAAGCACCCAGTATCTTGTGGCTGAATGAGTCTGCTGATGATAACCAACATAACGATATACCAGTCTGTAGTCCTCCGTTTTTAATCCTTCATATAACGGTACGTTTAGTACTCATGTTGTTAGGATTTTCAATTGAGTCGAACGGAGGTTTTTTAGTGATTTCATGTTGTCTAACATATACACCAAACCATTTCGGCTGAAAGCGTTAAAGTGGTTACTTTTACCTAGATTCATTAACCACTCAAAAACCCAAATAACTCTTTTCATACCGCCTATCAGGTGGACATCTCGAGATATTCATTTTTCAGCAAGTTGTTCGCATCCGCCCACCCATTTTGCCAGTCCAGACGTGACACCGAGCAGGTGGTGGCCAAAAATTACCGATCATCACTGGTCATCAAATATCAACCATGTAAATTTCCGGTCATTGTTCTCACATATGTACTGAAAAATGTTTCGCCACTCGGGTATTACATTCCGCCCTGTCCGTTCAAGTTTCATCTGGTGAAACCGACATCCGGAGATAAAGTTTTGCAGCACACCTATACGATAGCTCTTGGTTTTCTACAAAATATTCGTCAAAATTGCATACCGTGTAATAAGATAACATACTATTGAAGTGATCGGTATTTCATAAGTCAGTTTATATAGGGCTTAATCTCTCGGTGGAAGACAGTCAAACAAAGTTGAAATGCTTAACAATTCAACAATGAATCGCGTCGCTCAGTAGGACAGTTAACCCACTAGTCCGGCAAATTTTAAATAATTCACAGGCCTATCTAAGTCAGTTAGAAAGAGGAATTAGTCTACTGAAATTGGTTAAGGGAACCTTTCAAAACCATTTTGGCTAGATATTCATCGAACGCGCAATTAGGAAGATTTCAAGGCATATTTCCGATGCAATGATTATTCTGTTACAACAGCGAATGGTGTTTTATGCGCGAAACAAACCTACCTTCAAAGTTCATTGACACCGACTTTAACATATCGCAATGTCATACTAGTCAGCCGATCTTTCCTGGTTGATTTTTTAGTTACCCTCACAAAACTTTGGTAACAACAAAGTCGACTCTTGTGTTACCTCGGTACTTTGATTGGTAGTTGTAAACCTTATAGATAGGATCTCTAACGAGTATATCAGAAATTATACCGCTTAAACAGACGGCATAACTCTCCATGGAGGTAAAGGGTAGCACAACTTATATCAACTCGCTGTTCCTTTGAACACATTTTTGAATCAACTCATCCTGCCTCAATAGTTTTTCAGGTAGACCTTTGACGTTAGGGTGATAACAGTAGTTAATGAGAAGTATTGGAAAAATCAAGAAACATTTGAATGTTAAAAACGGGGCTTGTGAATGAAATTAATGCAAGTGATGATAAGTAATTTTCAGTACGTTTTGAACAATGTTTCGGAAAATAATACAGAGCTTAAATCTGTGAGTGTGTTGGCCGAGTGTTAGGAGTGACCGTTCAGATTACAGTGACATGTGAGTCTATAACGAGGGAAAACAAGGGGCAAATCAGTTTGCGATCCCACAAATAGCCTAGTGCAAAATAATTTGTAAACTTTGTTTACAGAAGACCGAGTGTGTTCTTGTGTTCAATCGTCCTGTCAACGGTTCTCCGTCGTTTTGTAATATGCTGGGGTTAAAAAACTCTGGATCAAGATTAGGCGTTTGGTAAACACGTTGGTCTAGGTAGGCCAGTGACCAGAAGATAGTTTGACTATATGAACACGTGTTGTGCCTGCCCTTCATGTAATAACCAATGGAGTTATTCTTGCCTCACCTATTTAATTTCAATTATGTTTGATTGATTCAACTCTCATGTCAATATTCGAGCCTCTCATTCGTGGTCACAAATTCTGTTTTTTGTTTTTCAAGAGATATGAGTTTCAATTTTACATAAACCTACTATCCGACCAGTCAGTATTGATCGACGGCACGTCGAAAGTCAGCGATAATACACCTCCGGTATTATTCCTACGGGTTGATATTGGGTATGAGATAAGTGAGTGGAAACGCAAGTGGTGTAACGCAGGACACCTGTGTTGACGTTTACACGCAGTCGCCTCCATGACTACATGCACTGTGCTGGGCTAATCTTGAAAGGGACAACAGCAACCTTGTGCGTACTTGTGCTAGAAGAACTACACCCAGAAGATGAAAGCTAATCTGCTCGTTTACTGCTTACAGGTGGTGTCTACGCTGCTGTGCGTCAGCAAAACATGCACAGTGTATCAACAGAATATGTGGTATCTGGGCCACTGTTATCTGCGATGTCCACGACGCATCTTGGTAGGACGTGATTCCGAACGCTGAGGCTGGTCGGCGTGCGGATACAGATTGGATGGAAGGTATGCTGATGCTCAGGCAGCTTCGCTGCCTGGGACACGTCCATAGGATGGACGACGAATGGACTCCAAAGGAGCTATTGAATGCAGCACTGAAAGCAGGTAAGCGAAATCCTGATGGTCAAAACGGAGGTCTAATTTTCGTTTTTTTATTATCGATTTCGGATCTTAGAAATGGTTGGCATTTAACCGGACGATCTCGAGGAATACGATGCGAACACTTGTGTGGCCATAAGTTGAGGTGTACGGCAAGTAAATGAACCATAGTTAACATGGATTGTGGTGACTTGACTACGTGGCGCTGTGATGAATGAGACCCCGAATTCGCTGACCGTCTCAGATTATTAGGCCAGCAATTTACTCTTAGTATACCGCCGCAGCAATTACGCTATGCTCAAGTAGGCCATGCCGGTTTTATCCTCTTCCGTTTGTGCCAGCCAACAACGTTTTCTCTTGATAAGTTCCTCACTCTCCTTTTGAGAAACATGCGTCATTGTTTTATTTTTATCGATGCATTGTGTCATGAACGTTTTGTTTGTTTCCTGGTCCAAATTTGAATTTTTTTGTTTTGTTTTTAATTTTTTAGAGTGTAGTAATATGTATTCCTATTTTGAACTACCTCTTGTTTTATATTTTTACGCTCACACGCTTCCTGGTCTTTTTCAATAGGATTTACACTGGATACTTGATGCATGAGTGTAATCACAAGTGGTTTAGTGCAAGCCACTTGTGGTGATGGTTATACGCAGGTGTCCTTTGGCTTTGTTTACTGTGACAGGCTAATCTGAGATGGATGATGCCGAACCTGTAGTTGGAACTGAGCATGTCAGCTGGAGTTGGTACCAAGATAGCTTGACTGTTAGTTGCAGTGGACTGACCGAAGGACTGAACAACTTCAACTAACTTCATTGAATACGCTTTATAAAAGTTTGGCCAACCGTTAGTTATTGAGTTTTAAAATGTCAGTTTCCTAACTCAAGACTGTGTGAGTGAAGTTGTTATCTGCAAGGCCAGGACTGAGAGAAGTCCGTACCGATTCTTAATCA
>LOND01009965.1:3779-16759 GCA_014220965.1 Paragonimus kellicotti
CTGAATCGGACCTGATATCGGATGGACCACGTGACTAGTAGCTATGGGTGGCGGAGCACCATTCAAGACTAATTATTGAAGCACATATTTACATCTAAACTGTGTGTTGATACATCGTTGTTTTCTTTCTACTTTCGCTTAACAACGACCCACACCAACAACAACGGCTGGCTGTTGAAAAACTGGCCATGTCAGTGATGTGTAATAAGTACTAAACCATTCTAATTTGCAGACTTATCAGTTCTCACCCCGTAGATCCTAATAACTCTTAGACTCAAATCTCACAGGTCGTTCACGAAGCACGTATTATAGTACACTGCACGGGGGTTTGTGGGTTAGATAAATATTAGACTACAGATAAATCCGTGAAATTGATGGATGTCAGTGGAATATCTCTCGTGGACAGTTCGTAAAACAAATGTAGGGGGATGTTTGTAGGAAGTAGAAACGTAGCGTGGTTGCCGACTATGAGACTTGGCTAATGAATAAAGTTAAGGAAACGGGAACAGCTTTAGCTCCAGGGAACACTGTCAGACATTTCAACCTTATCCATAATACTGGGCCAAAGCCACCGTCTGTCAGTGAAGCTACCTGCGAGGCAGACGGTACAGTCATCCGTTATAAGTTTAGGAAGGTTAGCGGACTGGACGTAACTCCCTGATGGTCAATTTAACAGGCCTCCTACTTTTACTATGCTACCGCCACAAATTTGCAATTCACGATGGTAGTTTTGAACCATCCACTGAAACTAAGTTTCTCAGTCGTATTTTGGTCGTCAAACACGCTATGGCTGCTGGCTCAGATGCTTTCGTTCCGGCACTTGTCAGTGAAGGTGGGGAGTCGTTAGTAGAGGCTTTGACTCAGTTTCCTCATCCTGTATGCTTGTCAGAGAATATCCCTCTGCGATGAGGTTACTCGATAATAGTTGCCATATTCAGGAAACTAGCCAGCGGCTCTTGCAAAAATCACATAGACATCAGCTTGACCCTTGTCGTTACTAAGGTTCCAATACCTAATTTACTACGTCGACCCACTGTAGCTCGTCCTGCACGAATATGCATTTGTCGAATTTTCACCCTTCACAAAATCCTAGGGCAGCATCATACGTATTGCGGGCTAACAATTGCCGCAGTTCCTGATTTTAAAGATGCGCTCAGTTCAGTAGAGTCGCTTAAACGCAGGAGTGTACCGACCAAGTATGTGAACATACTGTCGGCGCTTTATTCCCATACTTCAGCTCAGGTTAGGGTTTACGGTGAACTGTCTGACAGTTTCAGCACCAGGAGCGGCGTACGTCAAGACTGTCCACTTTCATCCATTTTTGTTCAATTTCGTCATAGACGAAATAATGGAGGACTGTCTGCGGCACTCAAAAGATGCCAATGTGGACCTCCTACCTGGTGAAAGACTGACTGATCTTGTATTATGCCGACGACAAGGTGTTGTCGTTTGATAAGCTTCAAGCAACACCAGCAATGCTACATGGTATTTACTACTCTGCTAAGTACGGCCGTATTATTTACGGCCCAGAAACTTGGCAGCTCAATGTGGAAGACGTTAACCGTTTTCAGGTATCTGACCATTGATATCTGCGTTCGACCGCTGGCGCCAGTTAGCACCAAGCAGTAAGCAATGACGAGGACAGTAGGCGGGTATCTGTTAATGATTGTCAAGCGAATTCCTACATTTCCACAGACTTAGATGGTTGGGTCATGTACTAAGGATGCCAGCTAGTCGTTTGCCACATCGAACACTCTTTACCGACGCTGCGGCTGACTGGCGCAAGGTGCGAGGTGGACAGATGATGACCTGGCGTAGACAAATGAAATCGTTTACGAAGGGGTTGGTCACTGTAGATCGGGTTCGTCTCCCGGGCTGGGGCCCTCGCGACTCACAGAGTCGGTGGCTTGAGACGTTAGGTGAGATGGCGGCTAATCGAGCTCAGTGGCGTGAATGTTGTCGTTGTTTGGCCGAGTTGTCTGTGAAGTGAGTGCACTTAATGATGCGGGGCAGTGAAAGCCGTAAGGAAGCTGTCTTGCTGATGACGCCTTACTTTCACTTACAGCTCGGTTGTTTGTTTGCAAGGTGTAGGCACCTTAATCTCGAATGTCCAAATATAGACTTAGCTATTTATTGGTTAGGACCTCTCCTATTTTCTATTATTTGTTACTTTCCGGCGGGAGATTGTTTTCCTATTCATGTCTGCATGTCAGTTAATCATCTATAAGAACGACTGATGTATCGATTTCTATGTTGATGGCGATGAGGAAATATTACTTTCTTAAAAGTCTTCGATAACATCTGAAATCCTGCGACCAACTTTCATAATCTTTGGCGTCTACATGGCCTCAGTCTTCCTGCGAAAGGCCGAATGTTTAATATCACTATCAGCGCGATCTTCTTGTCCAGCTGCAAAACCTGGTCTATTCGGGCGACGAATGTTTACAAAGTGTCTGTTTTGATCACTGGTTTATCGAGCATTACCGGAATCTTCTTTGAACACAGTATTAGAATTGAATAAGTTTGCCGATCTGTCTTCTTGATTAACAATCTCTGTTGACACTTGAACTCTGTGGTCATGTATCACAGATATTGTTGGCTTGTACACATAACGTGAATACTGACTCGACACAAGTCACTCCATGCCATGTTAATAAATGAGGGATGTAGTTGGAATGACAATCTGGTGGCCAGATCTAGTGGTTTTTGTTATACATAAATATAGTTAAACAGATCAGATAGCGCCATAAGTCATTGTCTTCTCCATGCGATTAGATGCCAACTCCCCTAAGTCCTTCGACCATACAGTATAGTATTCACTCTACCGTTGGTCTAAAATAGTTGTAAAACATATATGTGCAGAGAACATCACACTAAATTTCGCAATTTCGCTTTGTTTACAAAGTGTGACAAACCTTATGTTGATCGATTAAGGTTATCTTTACATAACGATGGCATGTTACTATCGACTGCTGTGAAACATTCGTCAGTTATTTTAATTAGATCAGAAGTAGACCGTAGTCACAAGAGATCCAGCAATCTTTTCGTTCAAATAGTTGAATGAATTGCATTTGGACACATAACACTAACAGCACGTTAATAATTACACGCAACTAGCCAGAAAGTGTTTGCCGATTGTTGCGGTTTATATTTTTTGTAGAGTTTTAAATCGTCCGTATTGCACACAAATTTGAATGACCTTGCTCCATGGGTGCACATGTCACAAGTAATTTCCGGTTTATTTAAAACAAAATATAGCTCTTCCGAGTGAAATGTGAAAAGGCTTTTAGTCTCATTTCGCTTTCATTTCGGAAAGCAAATCTATAGATCGCTAAATTATCTTGTAGGATAAGGGATGTTGTTGGTCTCATAGGATAAAAGTGTGCAAACATCGTAGACTTCACACGCCATATGAGTCCACTTATAAATCTACTGGGTGTAACCCACCGTGTATCACCTAGACAATCTACGAAGATTTCAAAGGTGCTTAACTTATGTACTGTATCCTGTGATCTTCAAACATAGTCAAGTCTGGAAAAAATGCAGATCACTTAAAGTCGCAGGAATATTTTTAATTATAGTATGTACGCGCATCTATACAATTCACGTTAATGTAATATTCCATAGTGTATCGACTATAATAAATGATATTTTTGATAGTCGCATTCACTTGTACATTTTTGATGATTTGGTTTTTCACCTACTTTTGTTTTAGTCAAGCCATCCTTTTGTAATATCCGTCCCGGGGCTAAAATCACAACTCGCTCCGTGCCTCGCTAGCTTGACGTGCTTTCTCTGTACACTCTATTTTCCAGGGTCGATACTAATACACGAGGGTCAACGCGCTGAGTCTTTGTTTTCATTGTCGATTGGTTTTCGATAGTGAGTACAGACTGGGTATTATTCTGTTGGACTAGTTCCAACAATTGGTGGGCCTGTAATTTACAAACGCTTCGCCACAGTCATTTCTTGCGACTTGGTGGGTTTTTCCTTTGCATGTTTGCGTACTTGTTATTTTTCTTGACGTACGCGTAATCAGTTGTTTTTCTCTGTTCGTGTATACGTCCAAGATATATTCATTTATATATTTTCTCAATTCGGTTTAATTAGTTCTTGATAGCTCATAACCGTATAATCACTACCCAATGTCTGAAACGTTACCTAAGCACGTTGACAACCCCTCCATCGGTAATACTGCGTTAGTGGTCCCTCCGTTTTTGGAAACGGACCCAATTTTGTGGTTTGTTTACTTGGAAGCAGAATTTTACAACAACGGAATTTTGTCTGATCAAACAAGATTCTGTCAGTTGTTAGCCAGGCTTCCGAGTGAAGTCACAATACAGCTTCGCGATGTTATAGTAAGCCAACCGATGGAGCATAAGTACGATACCCTAAAAAAGGCAGTTATCAATCGGGCAACACCCTCTGAAAAGACCCGAGTGCAACAACTTTTTCACGACCTTAAGCTGGGCGACAAACGTCCTACAACATTGCTAGCAGAGATGCAGCAACTCATCGGCAGCTCGCACATGGACGAATCCCTCATCAGGGAACTCTGGCTTAGCAAATTGCCAGAAGCAACGCAAGCAATAGTTTCCGTTGCTCGTTCACAGACTCTTGCCGAAACAGCGAAAATCGCTGATCAAGTAGTGGAGCGTTTTCAACCGCTACTGAGTTGCTTGAGTGTACCACACCCTAGTCCACGTCCGACAATAGGCACGCGCGTTTCTGACAGTGTGGTTAACACAAAACGTGGTCCAACAGGCATTGAGGCTCTAAAAGCAGAAATCACAGCTTTGCGACATGATTTGAACAAAATTTCTTCAAGCCGTTTCTCACGGTTGACGATCTGACTTATCGCTCAGGCGACACACCCGCGGTCAAAACTGACTGTTGTTGGTACCACGAACGTTTTGGTAACCGAGCCAAGCGGTGCACCAAACCCTGCACCTATGCATCACTAAGGCGATGCAAACTCAACAGCCGAACTTTAACCGGCAAACAATGTCGTCAGCGTTGACTCTTCCCTGTCGCCTCATTTTTGTACGGGATGTAGAAACCGGAAACACGTTCCTGGTTGATACCGGGGCGCAGGTTAGCGTGTTTCCGTCCACAAAAGACGAGGTGCCGAATCCATGCAGCCCACAGCTCCGTGCTGCAAATGGCACTCCTATAACCACATATGGACAGCGTTCTTTAACTCTTAATTTAGGCCTCCGGCGGACATTCCGCTGGGTGTTTACAATTGCCGCGGTACCTTTCGCCATAATCGGCATCGATTTTCTCCGGCATTTCGACCTGCTGGTCGATACGAGACGCCGTCTGTTAATCGATTCCAGCACCAAACTAAGCATACCTGGCACGCACGCAACAGTTGCGGCCATAACACCCATATATGCCCATCCCGCCGCCCCTAGGCAATTTGTGGATCTCTTCACTGAGTTCCCACAGCTCGTTCGCTCATCGAACGATATTCCAAAAGTGACCTCTAGTGTCACTCATCACATCCGCACTAAGGGACCCCCCGTCTCCGCACGGCCTCGCCGGTTGGCTCCCGACAAACTTAAACTCGCCAGGGCAGAGTTCGAGCACATGCTTGAACTCGGGATAATACGCCCTTCCGAGAGTCCATGGGCCTCACCGCTGCATATGGTCCCTAAAAAGTCAGGTGATTGGCGCCCATGCGGTGATTACCGCGGGCTCAACAAAGCAACCGTCCCTGACAAGTACCCAATCCCGCATATGCAGGATTTAACTACTTGCTTACATGGAAAAAGCATATTTAGCAAGATAGATTTGGTACGCGCTTATCACCAGATCCCGGTAGCCAAAGAAGATATACCCAAAACCGCAGTTATCACCCCTTTTGGCCTTTTCGAGTTTCTTCGAATGCCATTTGGTTTGAGCAACGCAGCTCAAACTTTTCAACGCTTCATTCATGAAGTGACTCGCGGTTTGGACTTTGTTTACCCCTATCTAGATGATATTTTAGTTGCTAGCTCTTCACAAGAACACCTTACGCATCTTCGCACCTTACTGGAACGTTTGACCCAACACGGCGTCACAGTTAATTCCACCAAGTGCGAACTAGGTAAGGCCACAATAGAATTTCTGGGTCACAAGATCTCAGAAAATGGAATCGCTGCACTCACGGATAAGGTGAAAGCCATCCGTGAATACCCCGAGCCAAATTCCTTCAAGCAACTTCGTCGTTTTAGTGGTCTGGTCAACTACTACCGACGTTTCATACCTCACTGTGCGCATATAATGCAGCCAATGACCGATCTCCTCCGTGGAGGTGAACGCAAATTCCAGTTCACCGAGGCTGCGCGCACTGCGTTCGTTGAGCTCAAGGATGCGGTCGCCGACTTAGCTCTCCTTGCTCATCCTGATCCGAACGCACCATTGTCAATCGTAACCGACGCTTCTGACACAGCTGTCGGTGCTGTATTACAGCAATTCGTTAATAAGCAATGGCAACCTTTAGCTTTCTTCTCTAAACGTTTACAACCCGCGGAATCCCGCTACAGCACGTTTGGTAGAGAGTTATTGGCAATCTATTTAGGCATCCGCCACTTCCGGCATTCGGTAGAAGGCAGGACTTTTACGGTTTACACTGATCACAAACCGTTAATCTACTCTTTAAACGCTTCATCCGACAGGCATTCCCCAAGGGAAGTTAGGCACCTGGACTATATCTCTCAGTTTACGACTGATATACGACATGTCTCAGGTACCGAAAACACTGTCGCTGACGCTCTTTCACGCGTCCATAACCTCAGCGTATCTGCTGACAATGGCATTGATTTAGCAGCCATGGCTGCTGCACAAGCCACTGATCCTGAGATCGAGCATCTTCGTCAAAAGAGCTCTCTCACAATCCAACCAGTACCTCTGACATCTTCGGAGGGAACGATCCTCTGCGACACTTCCCAGGGCACACCTCGCCCTGTAGTGTCAGCAAAAGCGTTCCGTCCCCGGAACCCCCTGCAACTCCCGCAACCCCAACTCTTGCTCCCTCTACCTCTAGGCATAATCGTCTTGGTAGGGAGCTTCGCAAGCCCGTACGTTTTGCGGAGTATGTTAACGTTTCTTACTTTCGGAAATGACGATTCTCTTCAGCATAGCGTACGTACATTTATCCTCATCGTTTTGTCCACCTGCTCTCCTGAGTTATTTTATGTCTGGACTCAACGATACAAAACACACGAAAACGACAAACTTTGTTTCGACTGTTAATCATTTGCAGTTATCGGATGCATCTCCAGGTCCGCGACCCAAACGGCGTTGTTCTGGACCAGGTTTGAGTTTATTAAATTTAAACAGGAGCACAAGAAGAGAAAACCGCAGTCAGCCACGTTCGAAATCGCGAGGTCCATGAAGTCCTCTGCTGTGAAGTTATTTAGTCGCCCGGATACGTTGACACGGTGAGTTATCCTTTCCGCCTGTCGTGCGGGTACTTCACGGTGTTTTCTCCGTTCCAGACTATCCGAACATGGTGCGTGGAGAGACAACTCCTAACTACCTATCGTACAGCACTGGACAAACCTACCCCCTTCTTTTCTCTCAAGAGTTTTTACAGTTGAGGCAGCCCGCTGCGATAGAGAAGAAATGCACCGAAGACCAACTAACTTAAGTAAAAGAATCCATCCATCGCAACAGCCATTTTCGATCGCCCCTTCCCCGAACTTTAAGATTCCTAATCTCTTTCAATTATTCATCGTGTGTATCAACCTGCAACTGTGATCAACCAGAAAGATATGATATATATTTTTTCCTCTCTCTGACAATAACGAAGGCATGTGTAATACTTACTAGCCTTCTGGGGGAGAGCTATGTAGCGACTATAACAAATGATATTTTTGATAGTCGCATTCACCTGTACATTTTTGATGATTTTGGTTTTTTACCTACTTTTGTTTTAGTCAAGCCATCCCTTTTGTAATATCCGTCCCGGGGCTAAAATCACAACTCGCTCCGTGCCTCGCTAGCTTGACGTGCTTTCTCTGTACACTCTATTTTCCAGGGTCGATACTAATACACGAGGGTCAACGCGCTGAGTCTTTGTTTTCATTGTCGATTGGTTTTCGATAGTGAGTACAGACTGGGTATTATTCTGTTGGACTAGTTCCAACAATAGGGGTTTTTTTAACAACGCACCCCCGAGCTGTTACGTTTATGCCTATTTCTCCTCATATTTGCATAAACGCAAATGGTTGGTTCATCCGAGAAGTACACGTGAAGCTTATGTTATCTAAGTTTTCAATTTGAAGAAAAACTCCTCTACGGAATTATACAGTTCAATGCCCCAACGGGCAAATCAATAAAAAGCGTCTTCATTTGTCTTGTAACCAAATTACATCAAAATCGGATTGTACTAAAGCTGCCACAGAATAGCTGTGTAATACCTTTTTGCAATTTAGGCCATCCACACGGAACAAATAAAAATCTCATCGTTGTTTTTTGTTAAAAACTTAGCTCATTTTTCCTAATCCTTTTTGATGGATCTCTTTCTTGCAGCTTAGAGAATCGAGCATGACCTGCAAGTGTTTCATGAGGAAAATTATTTGTTGACGACTAAACGGAACATTCCGAGAATGCTACAGCATTATTTCCCTTATCAAGCTTTAAGTCTGGTGTAAAAAAGAAATATCCTGTAGATCGCCTATTTCATCCTACTCATTTCCTTTAATCGTAAAACAGGCAATTCTATTTTCACGTGATAGTCAAATAAGGGTCAAAGCATTTCTGTGAAACTAACAAATGTAGCCAACCAATCATCATGCGTAAACAGAAATCAAACTTCCACCTAGAACAAGTGACTGATAGCATGCATTAACAGTTAAATTTTCAAGGCAGTTTGCCGTTGTACACGTTCACATCGTGCTCATCTCAGCCAGCTGCTCTCACGCAGTTGTTCAGTAATAAGATGAAATATGCAATGTTTCGTTTCTACGTAGTACAGTAAAGTACCACATCTTGGCATCTGTGGCAAGTCTAGTGGGATAGAAGAGTCTTGGTCTATAATGGTTAATCCGGTTAGTATGCAACGTGTGCACGCAAAATTACCGTCACACAGAACAGATAAGTTTAACGATGTGGATTGACATTTGTAAACATCAATCCATCTTTGTTCAAGTGATCACAAACATTGTGAAAAACTACGAAGAAGAACGGAACACAAGTGTTATCCTTTCTGAACCTATGAGGAATGTCGACTCACGCAATGATTCAAAGAAATTGAACTCCCCATTGAGAATTCCTGAAATCTGTTCACAGCCACAGAAAAGTTCATGCGTGCAATCCTTGCTACTTATATAATTTTTCAAACTCGTATGCCTTAGAAAATCAACCTTGGCAGATTTTATCCGAAGAACACCTTCCAGCCTATTCAGTGTTAGCCGCTGGAATACACTAAACTGAAAGTAACAGGTGAAACAAGTCATCGACAACTTGTGTTGCATCTAGACGATTAGTGATGAGTTGAAATAAGTTTGATCCAATACGCTTGCACTGGTAGTGGTTAGAACAACCCAAAAGCTCACAACAGGACAAAAACGGGTGCCGATCAGCAATAGATCATGAGGTGGTTTGGAAATGCTCGTTATAGTGTTAGAGGTAAGCAGCATAGGTAAAAGTGAATTTCTACTCAAAACAGGAACACTTCCTGACTGATACGTTGTATACGGAATATGATGTCTTACATTTTGTTCATTATATTACACAGTGTTGCTGTATTCCGAATTGGTTCACTAAACTAACACTACTTACTTTTTGCTACTTTGTGCAGAACCGGAACATAGATAGAGAAACCATGCTTACTCTCTCATCGTGTTGAACTTCACACATGTTTTGTGACAAAATATGCTAAGTATGTTTGTAACATTTGTTTGTGGCAAAACGTGCCATTGGTGTGATGGAAGACAGACTAGTGTCAACATACACAAGTTCATTGCATTTTATTGCGCTTGCACAGCCGAGTAGGGCAATTTTGGTTGATAGATTGGGGAATTATTGCCGATATACCTAGCCAACGGCAGTTTGTTGACAAGTAAACATGATTTAAGGTAGGCATACTATTATGATGAGGGAAGTTTTGTCCAGAGAGAAACGTTTTTGGTTGGCAGTAGCCTACAAGAGCCCCATTCTGTGGACGCAAGCGTGTTTTATTGGGGATTTGATCAATACAGACCATGTAAGAACCATGACCATTTTAGTATTGACTAAAACTTTCATTTTGGATGAATTGCAGCGGTCTTGAAATAAAGTGCGTTTGGTAGTTTATGATCAATAACAAGTATACATGAACAGACTTGGTTGAAATGCACTGCGGATTACTTCAACATCATACTTTATCCACCAAACTTTTGTGTAATAAAAATCTTTCTGGAATTTTTCAACTGCTACGCAGTTTTCGTTCAGGTTAGCCGTGCCAAAAATTGATCATAGCTCTTTTGCACGGTTTTTCTGTTCACCCCAGTCCCACCACCCTACCAAGAAATGTCACATGATCCGCAACTTATACAAAACGCGGGTAAACAGTAACGAGGACATATAATTCCCAGTTCAGTATGAGGCTGTTAGTCGTTCTGATATTCAACATTGCGTTAGTTTTGCTGCGGAACACGACCAATCCACCATTTTTGTTGCCAGTAAGGATGTTGTTATGTATCGCACACCCAGTTTAATGGATTGTTTTGGTTACATAAGCGTCAAAGTGGCACATCAATTTGAACTATTCCGGTGACACTCTGACGTTAACAATGTCGAATCGGTATTGCCAGACAATTTTATTGACCGGCTTCTCGATTGGTTTGCGTTAGGCTATACTGCAGGAGCCCAGAACCAATACACTGTTACTAGTTTTTAATGAGTGAGTGCCTGAACCATCTTAGGATGCAAAGCTCTCATGAAAATCCTTTGAGCATCGTCAGGTATCAGTATGTATTTGGATGATTACATACACTTTTTCTAGTCAAATGTATCATGTACATCGTCGTAGACTTTCAGGTGAAGGATCGTGTCACCATTACGGTACAGCTGAGTATTTGTAGCATTTTGTCAACAAATGTGAGACAAGGAAATATTTGGTAGATTTCACGCCATACATCTGAGCCCTTTACGCCCATATATTTTATTGCTGATGCGCACGATGGAAACGATGAATCAGATTTCCTATTAGTTAGTATGCTGTATTCAGAAACCAATGCGAACATTCGCCTGGATGATGTCATCTGCGATGTACCAGCCTGTACCTCCGTTAAATGAATTCTTCGTTGTGGTGGTTTTGGTAAATATAACTTAAAGAAGTATTGTTTTCGATTGTAACATCACGTTCATCATAACTAGCGCTTTTGCGAAAACAAACAGGTCTTTTGCACTCCACATCAAGCGGTCTTCTTGAAATTTGATTGTCTCCACACTGAGTAGTAGACTTTATAATGAAATACCTGTGTGTTTGGGCGTGATCTGTCTGTTAATCAGAAAATGGAACTCGGGATTAACATCCCAAGCACGTATTTGCATGATTCATTTGGCAGAACAAAAGACTCTTTCCAATGCCGTGTCAATCGAGGTTGGAGTAATCAGTGAAGCTATCCCCACCAAATTTCTAATGTACTTGAGGGTGCTTATTCTAAACTAATGGTCATCTTAGCGTTCAACACCTCTGCGATACTGGTTTCAAGTCTCAAAGTGAAATTGCCCCGTTTTTCGTAATTATATTTCTCTATCCTTTGACCTGTTGTTATCAAGCAGGTTATGTTGGAAGAGCCACAAGATTGCCATCAGAAAGGGTTCACGAACGCCTTTAAAAACTCTTGTCTACGTGCTCAAAACGTTTGTGCAGACCTTTCATCTCCTTGATCAATTATTCCACAGGCACTTAAAACCCAAGCATGGGTGAACCACTCGATACCAACGAACGCATGTCTCGTATTAAACACATGTGACAGTCCCCTGCATTCAATAATACGGCCAAACCCCTCCAGTAGATCACGATCCATCTCACTGCCGTTATTTTTAATGACCTATCGGATTCGTTCTAATCTTCAAGTGAACCTTCCACGTCCCTTATGTAATTTTGGAGACCCGCTAACCAGTACAAAAACCAACTGTTTGCACAACTAATTTTTCAACAAAACCCATTTATAACGGTGAACAAATATATGGTATTGTGTAAAAAATTTGTAAGTTTACTTAACGGAAAAAGCAAGCACATCGTCACGATTTGTGATAAGTGTGTCGTGGAAATTTGTTGGTAGGCTGTATCCATTATAAACGTTACACGTTGCAGTGGCAGATTGTAAGTGAGCGAAGAGCTAGCAGGCTTACAAGTTAACGTATATTAATTCGTAAGATATAGAAAATGAGCCATGGAAAGTCCAACTACCGATAAAATTATTAAGGTGAATATTTGTAAAGAAACTGTTTCCTGCAAAATTGCGTGTTGTATCGGATTGGGGACACTTCTACCTGCATACTAATGTACGAATTTAGTATAGGGTTGTCATGCACGATGAGTTATTATAACCAGTCTTATCACCTTCCCTAACTTTGATTAACTGGTCTCGTCGGACCATGGTTAACAAATTTAACGTTTACATGAAGGATTTTAACTGAAATGCCGGGAACTGTTCAAGTGCATTACTGTTCATGACATAGTTGAATTTTTATGGATTTCATGGAAATATAAAAGCAATCTGAACAACGTTTGTTCTTAAATGAAACCCTTTCTTTTCAGATAATTACACTCGTTCCCTTTCGACTACTACGACTAATTGGCTTGTCCTATCTGTACTTCATCGCGACTGAAGGACGGAATTACAACCATGGCAGATATATGATTCGTCATTTAATGGATACTTGAGCGTTTGCAGTTGTTGTTGCTGCTGCTTTTTCAAACAGCACAGCTCGAACCGTGTATACTCTAAGCAAGCTTCTAAAATGTTGAACCTTCCTCAATCCATGCGCACTCATTT
>LOND01009967.1:0-12750 GCA_014220965.1 Paragonimus kellicotti
CCAGAGGACATCACCATTGAAACCCGACAGAATCATCCGTGTACTGTGCCCCAAGAGAACACGGTGGTGGCACACGTTGAACCCAGTTTGGATCGTCGCCCAGATATGTTTTACAGTTTGGTGGATAAAATCTGCACATTACGTTTGAAGTTATATGAAAGGGTTCGCGTTAGCGAGTGTTCCCCAGGTTAGTTTGACTTTCCACAGTTTCCGTTCTGACCAAGTTAATAATATTTTGGCTACTGCAGTCTTTGTGTGTACCATGTGACCCGTCTGTTTTGGCTTATGAACTGCAGGACTGATTTGGTTTCAGTGATTCAATGTTGGATGAGCAGGAACGAGGTTATAACTCCGTGTATCCGGGCTAGTTCAATTTTTATCTTGTCATGTGGGTTTCAGCTCCCCTAAAGGTACCCATGGAAAACCGGGTGTAACACTGATTCTTAGGAGTATTAAACTCAATCAGATAGAGAACTTCGTGTTGATATTGTTAAGCGGTTCCCCGTAGATCGTGGTTTGAGCTGAAGTATAGGAATACACCGCCGACACTGTGTGCATCTACTCGTTCGGCATACCGCTGTATTGGAGCGTCTCTGAAAACTCGGATCGGTCTGTTGCACCGAACGCGTCTTTGTAGCCGATAGAACGGCTGTTGTCGATTGGCAATACGTTTAACGTTGCTGCAGAATTTGGAAGAGTCGAAATATGATCAATACATCCTCGTCTTCCCGTGATGTCTGCCTACCGAACTTTCTCACTGTGGTTATATTCGGATATCTTGTCAACCATCTTATTTACATCCTGTACAGTGTGGAATATTCAGATCCGACTGCTTCGTTCGATCTTTCCATTTCCACCAATTCCCGCCACATGTAACAACTAACTAGTTCTTTCTAACGCTTGAAGAAGTAGCTTCACTGGCAGAGATAATGGTGCGTCTATTCGCAGCGGATCATTAAGTTTGGATACTAAAGAATATGAACCACGCCTAGTTGCCGGACTGTCGGATGGTCGAAATGGAACGTAAAGGCCATCTGTTTCAGGTTTCCGTTCAGTAATCTTGGCCTATATCCCGCGCATCTTCAGTGAGTTTCGAGTGCGATACATTTTATTAAGCGAAACCCGCTACGTGCTATCATTTCGCGGACTTGTTCAACGAATGCTTTAGCTTGTTCAAGGATGTTTGCCGAAAACGGTCATTTATATAAACTTTGAAACGAATTGCATTCACAACGGTTTCATCATATCTGCTGCTACTTTCTTCATCAGTCCCTCCGAAAGCGAAGTTGACAAGGTTACGACGTGGCTCCATAGAAATGTGCCGTCCTTTGTTAGTCAACAGGGGCGGCGTTCAAGTAACTTAGGCCATCGCGTTAAACGCGGTGCACTTATGCTTCATTCGGTCACCCGCACCTGCATGGAAATCTCTTCAACGTCAATACCTAGTGCGAACGTGCCAATCTGGAGGCGCAGATGTACTCCTACTAAATCGGTAATAATATCTGGGTTCTGGTGCAAGCGGTCTTTCAGAGAACTAATTTTACATTCCGCCGCGCAGCAGGGCAACTACCCTAATCCTACCAAGTTTTCCAGGGTTCAATGCAGAATGGTGCGGCAAATGCCACATCAGCGTATCGCAAACCTACCGCAACATGAATTTGAATTAGGGGTACTTTTGATGCCTTGAAGGTGGTCATTGCGGGCGGGATTGCTGAATCGGAAATCGCTGTGACGTAAGCGGCTGTAATGCTCAGCATCGTAGACTGTCTCGTGGTTGCCCATCAAATCAAAATTTTCGTACTCAGTACACAGCCACAAGTTGTTTAAATGAACGTGTAACTGTGGACGTTTTCCGAATTTGAAATATCGATCTCGCTGAAGCAAACTGACATTTATGTCTTCTTATCCAGTGTGTTAAACGTTGCAACGATTCTAGAGGACATTTTGTGCTGACTTAGGTTGAAGGGTATCTCGTCTTTCCTGACTTCCGGCACGTTAACAAAGATATTCCCTCTCGAGTGAAAGCGCGGATTGTCCTCTATCGATGAATCTGAGGTCATTTATATCGAAAGTGCATTTTCAGTCTACTTTTGTTGCCGCATTTTATAGACATTGACACAAAGAAAATGACATTTGTAGACTGTGGTTGTATCCCGTGTGCTCATAAGACAATCGGTAAAGTAGCTCGCATGTTTTAACGAGTAGACTAAGCACGACTAACTGTCGCACGCAAGCGTAGGTGCAAGGTGAATGCAGGAATATGAAACAGCTTGCGCAACAAACGTCTTGACTTAGCGATCACATAGTTGGTCAATAGAAAACGCCACACATACACATGTTCAACAGTGATTACAGTCAATGCTTGAATGGGCAACACACATGTGCTGGCTTACAAACCCTTCGGTTCAGCTGGTCAACTCGCACTGTGGATCCGAGGTCACAACTGTGATTTACCAGAAGCACATTGGGCGTTGGACCCAAGGCTGGGTTGTCGAAGGCAGCCTTTTACCGTCAAAGCCCTACTAGGCTGAATATTGTTTGGCACCTTAGATCACAGAGAACACGATACAACTGCTTGTTCACATTCTTTATAACACAGACGTCAACCTATAATCATGTTAAAATTCTGTATGACTGGTAGTTCATTTGTGCCATTGCCCTGAGTCAGTTGTCGAACAAGGACGTGGCAGTCGTCAAAAACTCCGTCATAAGCCTTGTCTGCATTGAGAAGAGCATGGTAGAAATTTCTCATCCAGATACACGAATCCGTTACATTTACTGTATCAAACCTATGTACCGACCCGTGGATAACAGGTGGCTGCGAGCAACAGGTACCCCCGACAGCGATGTCATTGCAATCAGTTAGGGCATAAGCAAACCCAAGAATATTCTGCCCCCGGAATCTGCCAAGCAAATAGTAATCAAGATTAATTTTAATGGTGGTTCACAACTAACATTGTCCACGGTCTTGTCGCTACTGCTGGTTTAGCTATCCTTTATGAATCCAATTACCATATTCACTTTTTACCGTTCGGCATATTTTGACGCATATGTTTTTGTTCTACCTGTATCATGTCGGTATACTTTTGCTGCAGTCCCTAGATCTCATTAACTGGCTAAAGTAACGTGAACGTGTTATTTCGAATGTGCTGTCCATATTGTTTCTATTGTACGTTTTGTTTATGTCAACTTTTTTGGTGAAATTTCACGTACATATATGATCGCGTATAATCGAGGTGGTTTTCAGGGCAGCCAACTAACCTCCAGTGCATTTATTCCGATATAAGCTTGGTTTCACCGCAGTGTTCGAATGGCAGTCATTTTAGACTGCGCAATATGCAGTTGACTGAAACATCCGCATCGATGATTGTACGAGAATGCTTCTGGATGTTATCCATACACCGTTCACTCTGACAATTGTATGTAATGCCTTTCTCCGATTTATTGTACTTTACACATTGGAGAGACTGCCTACCGGCCAGTTGTTAGCCGCGCCAAGGGCCGCAGGCAGACAGCTCTGTTTGAAGCGGGTTTGCTTGCCCATTTTAGCTGGATGCTGTTATGTCCCACCGGTCTAGACTGAACTGTTTGCAATGATTCGTGCCCTAATAGTGAACATTGAATTGAGCCAGGATATCGTCGCTGTAAAGCTATTTCGATGTGTTCTGAGGGTTGAACCACGTCCTGGGGTTCGGCTCCTTCTGACAGACCACTTTGTAAGCGCTTAGTGACACGTCATTCTTGGCTAAATCACCGTATGTATATCTTGATCCACGAACTTTTATCACTATTGTTTAGCTTGTCTTATCTGTTCAAGTTAAGGGACGGTGTGCTTCTTTTAGTACTGTGGCGCGTCGCGCATCTCGATGACTTATTGGACTAAATGAACGGTGTGTCAAGCACACTGACAGAATCAATAGATAGAAGTTTGACAAAGCACAGTCTCCTTGTCCTCCAGGTTGGGGATTGGACGAAGGTTGGTGTAGTTTTCTGGGGAAAATGCTAGCTTTGGTACATTGCCTTGCGGTACAGGCTTTTGAGCCAAAGGCTTTGGTTGAGAACCCTAATCGTTCTCCTGTCTAGGTCTGGGCGTCCTGGCAGTATCTCAGCCCACATAACCATGAATACTCAACACTTTTATGAAGTGCATCTAGGTGTGAACGAGGCTGAGTACTAACGCTGTTGAATTTTAACAAAAGTGAGACTGGGAATCATTTATCTTTATTTACCTTCGTAAAAATCGTACTCGTCCGTTATCCGTAGTGAAAGTGAACGTGTCAGCGTTCTATGCCTATCTAGCTGAACTGAGGGAATAATTAACCTGTGCCACCTACAAGTTAGACCTAAAGTGATCCCCATTATCTTGCGCATTTCGGTATCCTGGTTCAAGCAAGGGTACATCTAATCTGTTTTATTGGTAAAACAATGTATCTCGTGGAAACATTTGTGAACAAGGTTAGCCGTAGATAGTTCGTTCGGCTGGTTTCGTTTCCGGTGCACGCCCCAAGACAATCAAACGGCAAAGTGCCGTACGACTCACTAACTGTCTTGTTTTGGCGATTTTCCTAATTGTATAAATTTGGTGCTGTCATTTGAACAGTTGGCTTCGACTGAATCTTTCGTGTGGTGGATGAATCGAGTTCCGCGTGCTACACTACATTGGTAAGGCTTTCATAGAATCTATTATCAACGCCTATTGTCTCCCTCGCAATCACCAGTTCGAGTGCGGTTTCCACGAAGTCGCCTTTCACTATCGGTCACAGCTCAGGGCGAGTGTATATTGTAAACTTCAGTTGAACGATAAGACAGTCACTAGTCAATCGTAGACTAAACTATTCATGAACTCTGCAAGTCACTAATATTAGCCGTCCATCGCAAAAGCCGTCACGTATGTGTTCTTCAGCTTTGCTCGGCTGAATGACGTGTTTCTGACATAATTCAAAGATTCAAGGCCATTAACTGTTAATGGTTATGATACTGGAGAATCATTCCGTTTATTAGTATTTCCCACCAGCTCCTTCATTAGAGTGTTTGTACTCTATTTTGTCTGGACTCCAAACCAGGACAATGGACCAGTTTGGTGGAAGAGATTGAGCACATTGAATCTCGTGCACTCACCGTTCTCTCGTTGCCTTCTCCTTTTGGCCTGGATCAATCGCCGGACGAACATGCACAGCAAATTCATTTGGCACTCATGCGCCTAGAGTCACAAGCTGTAGATTGCTTGGAACGTGCAAAAAAGGTGGTCCCTATAGATACTCGATCAAGCAAATCTTTATCCGCCAAACCGACTGCAGTTATGAGTGATCCGAAGAAGGTTTATTCGACTACACTACGTAAGGTTAGTTGTCGATCAGCATTCGTTTGAATGTCACGTTTGACTTGCATTCACTGATGCGGTTTAATCACAACCATTATTCAGTAACTATTTAATGGGGTACTAGTTTTAAATCCGTCTGTCTAATGTATGATAAACACCTACGTACTTGAAGCTGTAAGCATATGTTTTTAGGAATCCCGAACTTTATAGTAACACATACAGGCGTCTTGCTTCGGGTAGCCTGACCGTTTCCAGTCCAGTTGTAATCCACAGCTTTGCTGATGTTTGCATTCCTTATCCATTGGTTTGCTTTTCATGTGTACATTCTTCGCTTTTCGAGCATCGACTACTCGTTGTTGACACGGATCTGAGTGGATCATGTCGGCTCAGTGGTCGACAAGGTGCGAGGGCTTACACTTGCAGTCCTATTCGAGTCGGACCAATAACCCTGTCTGTACATCATTGAGAGGTGATCGCATTTGGCAGACTGAGCTTGTATGCCTTGTGTGGTTCAAGTTTCTCACTATCGCTGTGCCGATGTTATCCACATGGTTTGTACCACCTGGTACCCACACTTAGTAGGGGCAGCTGATGCTGGATGAGTAAAGGAATACGCACTTGATTGATAAACTGCTAAGCATGGTTGATACACTAGCGATTAAAAACGATTTATTGTGGGTATAACCATTAAATGCTGAGACGACCTGTGGTATGTCGCATGACAGCATTTACCGTGTCTTGTTATAACCTAAAACTTCATGTAAACCTTATAAGTGCTGGTCTTCCTTCACACACGGACTTGTTCTTCATGATCAGCTTCGTCTGTATGCAGATGTCAGTAAAATATAGTGACCTATTGGTTGGAGTCTTCTACCAACGTGTTACTAGCGGATACTTCTCTTCGCCGGGACACTGATTCTGTGAGCTTCATTCAAAGCTGGTTGATCAAAACGATTGCCGTGCCTCCAACAGAGTCGACATGATCAATGCCACTTTCGATTTCTCCTTGTTACTGGTTGTTTGTACTTTAGATGCCATTTGGAGAGTTATGTGGACAAGAAGAAAGGTTTGAAACCATTGTACTCAGTTCCATACTTCCGTCATTAACAAACTGGAAGCATTTATCTAGCTGGCTAAGTGTTGCCAAGCCACCATGTGGACCTTACTAATGTCTGTCCTGTACTCGCATTTATCTTGAGATTTTGATGCTACAAATGACAGCGTTTCTTTCTATGTGGGCAATTCCGTAAAATGATGTTCTGTCAAGTATGCGCATACGTTTTCCACTTCGAGCTATACCGGTCACTATCATGGCGCGAATTACTTGGGTACACAAAACGACAGAACAGTAAACAACTGTCAGAAAAATGTGAACAAACAACATAAAAATACGATTTTGCTCGATAACTGAACAATAGTATGGATGCATGTGCATCATTGACTGATATTGGCCTGTTTGTGCTTTGTGTGTGTGATCCCACGGTGATCAGTGTGACGGGCGGCAACTACCAGTCCTACTCAAAGAAGCGGTCTGGGTTTCAGTATTCTCTGACTAAGTCATCGCCTAGTCGTCCTGCAATTTCCTTTACCTATCGGCAGCTGCAATAAATTATTCGTGATGCGGTAGATACCCCATCGGTGTACGAAAGTACTTGGCCATTTATCGTCATTACTGGTGTTGCATACCTGTCATACGACTTGGGGGAGAAGAGCGAGTTCCAATTAAGAAGCAAGACAAATAAAAAGGACGTGACCTTATTATATAGTTATGGGTGAGAAAGACATAAACGTGGTCATTTCGACCGCGTCGGTGGAATGTGGTCAATTTTCATAATGAGTAGGCCACGCACAGCACGAAAAGTCAAACGAGCCACCACTGACTGAAATCGGCCTAACGGGAGAGTGACTACAGGCGGAAATCTGCAAAAGAAGCACCGGCCATATGAACAGAATTGAGCAAAAGTACATGAGATGGTTAAATAGAAATCCATTTGCGTTGTGTGCTGGAATTCTGGTTCGTAAACCCGAGTGTACGATCGACAGAGGGACGTTAGAAATGGACAATAAACGCCCTGCCTTATTGATAGACTTTTCGCCACTATTTGTCTGAACACTTAATATCAAGATACTTGCATCTCACAAACAAACTACCAAGTTGCAAGTAGTAATTAAGGTTCCTTGCGGCTTTCACTGCTCTGTTTTAGTGGCTGAATTTACTTCCCAGATCGCTCAGCCAAACAGTGACCGCGTTTGCTTTGCTGGGCATGATTACCTGACGTCTTTCTAGTGTTTCCAGTCACTGACACCGTGAGTTGCGAGGGTCCAAGCCCCGAAGACGAACTTGACATGGGGTGGCTAACAAACTAATAGCTATCCTCGTTTTCCTATGCCACACCATCATTTCTCCACCGTTCACATTAGGCCAATCGGCTGTGGCCTTGGCAAATAGTGTTCGGCATAGTAGACGGCCTTTTTCCGTCTTCAGTAAATGGTTCAACCCTCCCAGTCTGTGCATATTCAGACTTCGAACGAGTGAACTTTCCTGACTCCCACTGTCAAGTATCTGCTTCATCACTCAGTCATCGCTGACCTATTATTGTTGTCTTTCGTAGAAATTAGAGGCAGCCTGATGTTTGACTACGGTCTACATCCTCATCTCCGAGGGACCAGGTTTCTTAGTTGTAGATTACCATCGCCCTCGCAATTGCTTTGTATGTACAACACACAAGCTTCAGAGCCTTGTTTCTATCACCAGAAGTAACGTGCATTAGCTGTTATCCCCATCACTTTGAAGATACAGTCATCCGTCGCTTTCCCTTGTTGCTACTGCTGTTGATATGGCTCCCTAACCACATGGCCGGATTGACAATCTCCGTAAACTCATTATTTAACATTTCCTCATCGTGAACATAGCAGTCTTGCAGAAGCATTTCGCGCTATGAGAATATAGCGTCAACAAACTTGAACAGGAAGGGTGAGATCGGACACCCTTGACGAACACCACTAGAAGTGATGAACGCCCGAGACAGTTGTCCATAAACTCTCACCCTGCTTGCAGAGTGAGCATACAGTGATCTTAACAGATGCGTTTGATTCGGTAGACCGATCTACACTTTTAGAGTCGCTTAAACGTAGGGGTGTACCGACTAAGTATGTGAACATACTGTCGGCGCTTTATTCCCATACCTCAGCTCAGGTTAGGGTTTACGGTGAACTGTCTGACAGTTTCAGCACCAGGAGCGGCGTACGTCAAGGCTGTCCCCTTTCACCATTTTTGTTCAATTTCGTCATAGACGAAATAATGGAGGACTGTCTGCGGCACTCAAATGATGCCGGCGTGGACCTCCTACCTGGTGAAAGACTGACTGATCTTGATTATGCTGACGATAAGGTATTGTTGTTTGACAACTTTCAAGCGGCACAAACAACACTGGACGCTATTTCGCGTTCTGCTAAGTACTTCGGAATGCGCTTTGCAGCCTCAAAATGCAAAGTGCTTCTGCAAGATTGTTGTGATCACGTAGATTTAATGTTAGATAATGAAGTCATGGAGGTTGTTGACCGGTTTGTATACCTGGGAAGCTGCATCAGCGGTGGCGTCGGAGGTGTAGGGAATGAAATAGAAGCGCGTATTTCCAAGGCTAGGGCGGTGTTCGCTAATCTGAGACACCTATGGCGACAGAGAGGTATTTCTCTGAAGCTTAAGGGTCGCGTAGACAACAGTGAGGGCTGTATTACTTTACGGCAGCGAAACCTGGCCGCTCAGGGTAGAGGACGTGAACCGTCTTCAGGTATTTGACCACCGATGTCTGCGTTCAATCGCTCGTATCGGGTGGCACCAGCGAGTAAGCAACGAGGAGGTTAGGAAGCGGGTGTTTGGCACTGATTGTCAAACGAGTTCTTTGTTCAGTCGCTACATTTGCACAGACTTAGATGGTTAGGTCATGTACTAAGGATGCCAGCTAGTCGTTTGCCACACCGAGCACTGTTTGCCGACGCTGCGGCCGACTGGCGCAAGGTGCGAGGTGGCGTAGACAAATGAAATCGTTCACGAAGGGGTTGGTCACTGTAGGTCGGGTTCGTCTCCCGGGCTGGGGCCCTCGCGACTCACAGAGTCGGTGGCTTGAGACGTTAGGTGAGATGGCGGCTAATCGAGCTCAGTGGCGTGAATGTTGTCGTTGTTTGGCCGAGTTGTCTGTGAAGTGAGTGCACTGCGGGGCAGTGAAAGCCGTAAGGAAGCTGTCTTGCTGATGACGCCTTACTTTCACTTACAGCTCGGTTGTTTGTTTGCAAGGTGTAGGCGCCTTGATGTTGTATGTTTGAATATAGACGTAGCTATTTTTTAGTAGTTAGGTCCACTTCCCTCCTTTTATTTTTTTCTTCTTTCTTCCTATATAGGTTTTTTTTTCCCTTTTTTCGTGGTTGTGTGGCAGTTAAGCATCAGTGTGAACCACTGATGTATTGCTGTCTATGATGATGATGATGATGACGACGACGACGTATTTCCCTGGTACTCCCTTGCGAAGAAGACAGTTCCAGAGAACGTTACGAGCAACTGAATCGAAAGCAGCTTTCAGGTCCAAAAAGACCACGACCGTCGGCTGCCTATAAGAGTGCCGATGTTCCAAGGTAAAAATGTGGTCAACGCACCCTCGACCGGATCGGAATCCTGCCTGTTCTTCACGTATCTGACTTTCTCTGGGTTTAGTGAGCCGACGTAAAATGAGGCCAGTGAGTAACTTGGACGCAACAGATACCAAACTGATGCCTCTGTGGTTGTCACATAGACTTCGGGCCCTCTTTTTTGAAAATGGGAATTACTGTTGATAGACATCCAATCGCGAGGTACCTATTTAGTTCCCCCTAACCGCCTGAAGGAGTTTTACCAGTTATGTTATAAATTTCTTCTCCTCATCCTTGAAACGAGAAAGAGAGAAGAGATCTGCTACAGAAGTCTTGTTACACCTCAACAACTTATGCCCCAAGACCACTTCCGTTCCCGACAAAGAGCCGTCTGGAACGCAGTAACTGACCATTTGGGTCCCGTCGTCTACATGGTCTGGCTTGAGGCCAGCTGAACTGTTCTTCAAAATGTTCAGCCCACCTGCCAATTCGGTGCAACTGGCCGGTAATAGGAGAAGCACCCTTCTCACATGTGGTACCACTTACGCCGACGCGATAGCCAGCACAACCACGGATCAGGGAAAAAAGCCTTCCTCTTTTTTCAGATAAAAAGGCTCTTTCCATCTCTTTCGACTGTTCGACCAAGTAGTGCTCACGGTCTTTGCGCAAGCTTTTAGTCAGCTTGCGTTTAAGTTCTCGACGGTCGTCATCATATTCAGAACCAGGTGGGATCGAGCGACGCTTGTTCATGAGGTTTATCGACGTGACAGGAAATCCAGTTCTGTCGCAACTGAACAGCTCCTTCGGAACATACCTCTTCACAGCATGCTTTCATAGCTGCTGCGATTTGTGTTGGCTTTAGAAAACAGGTATCATCCGAGGCCACAGAGAAGACAGAAAAATTTGGAGGTAAAATAAGAGAAATTCGTAGTGATCGAATAATGTCACTGTCGGGAGAACGATAACTTCTGATACTTCCCGGTCGTTTATGCCGCGGAAGGGGGTTGACTTGAGGGACCCCACCCCGAGTCTCTGACTCAGAAAGTCTGACCTGCGAGACAACAGGATACAAAGGTTTTCTTGAGAGACTACCCGAAGCCGATGAGTCGATATTTTGCGATGGTTGTGTCACACACTCAGACATGTACTCTGCGATCACTAACAGTTGCGTAAAATCACGAGGTGATCAAGCAACACCGCGTATACACGAAATATGAATACCTTGACTGTCCCACTGAGCAGAACTGGTAGGTGTTGTTTGTCTGGCGGGTTCTTTGTGACCACTCAAATCGCTAGGTTAGAGACGCTATCCGAGATGGCACTATGTCGCAATCAGTGGCTAACCTGCATCCATACCATTTCTAGTTCTTCCACTTAGTCTTCTTTCATCAATTTTTGATTGTGTTAGTAAAGTGTTCTTCTAAAATGTTCTGCGCTACTGTTGAAGTGAGCGGCGGCCCAAACCACAACACCTTCTGGTCAAGTTCAAGGCTGTTGTAGATAATTGAATAAATGAATAGCGTCAACAGCGTTTTTTCACTTGTTCGAGACACACCCTCTGTTTCAACGACTTCTGGAAAGCACATTGACTCACTGAATCGGATGCACTTTTGTGAGTGTGATAACTGTAGTTACTGACCGGCGATACGTATGACGTGGTAATAGTTGACGAGGCTTAAAAATGTGATCCGTACATTCCCGTCCAGTTGGAGCCTTAGCTTGTAATGTCCGCTTCCCGTTTGTACTGAGTCGATGGAGGTTAATGAGTGTCAAGACCCTAGTTGTATCTGAGGTCAGACCAACTGTTGTTTTCGCGATGGCAGTTGGTTCTTTTCCTGTACGTGGGAATTACCGGGTGACGACATCAGAGGAGGACGTTCTGGATCGTCCAAGCTAGCTGAAACAACCGACTTCGCTAATGTCTCATAAGCTTCCTTGAAAAGTGCCATCGAAAGGTCAATTGGATCAGCAGCTGTATTACGTTTGATAAACGAAGTGTAGTCGCGTACCTCAATTTTGATATATAACTCTGAATCTTCGAACTAATGCATAACACCACATGTTTGATGTGGTAGCCTACTGGAAGCATTAGGTCGTCTGATTTGACCCTCCGCCTGACGACTTAGCATTAGTTATGAATGTACCATTTGTTGCACTGTTAGTTTCAGCAACCGATGAGCACCATGGTCTAGTATTATAGATAAACTTAAAACTTCTACTAGTGTTTCCTGTAGCGAAACAGCTGCATTTCAGTAACGCCCTAAGTTAGCTGAATTTCCCAACCGACACTCATCTCATACCCGGTCTTACGGATAATGCTTCTTGGTTTGATATATGCTCTAACTAGGGGAATATTCCATCTGGCAGCTTTAGAAATTCTTATGAAGTTCAGTGTTTGTTTAACACGCGAACGACTGTGCCGCGTGTTACGTTATGGAAAAAATTTGTCCATTAGCAGGTCGGATTTATAAGGTTAGAGTTGAAACACCTCGTCCTCTTGATGAATTTGAATAAAACAATGAGAAGACGTAAATCATGTGATGTTCTCCGGAGTAACATTTCGTACATTTTTATCATGCATGACATGTAACTAACTTTAAACGAGTCAGAATTCCACAGGATAGATGTCGCGGCTTAAAGGATTAAACTTCCGCCCTGGGGAATTTCCTTATATTGTTGAATTTGGTTCTTATTTTCTCTCCCTAGACTTTTCCTACTATTGAAGACGCCCGGAAGCTCGTTGAACACTCAACGGATTTGTTACATCCTCTTCTCTCCGATTACAAATTACGTCAGCAAACGCTCCA
>LOND01009968.1:4911-22296 GCA_014220965.1 Paragonimus kellicotti
TGGCTCTCATATCGTCGTTCTAGCCGGAGATATGAATGCTCAGATCGGTCGCCTTGGTAAAGCCGAATTCCGTTTAGGTGGTAGGTTTGGGATAGTACCACATCGATCAGATAATAGCGAGGGATTGTTGCGGCTGTCCGCTGAGCATAAGCTATTCTTAACCAGCATTAGGAGTAGGCATCGTGCAAGTCAATGTTATACTTGGCGCCCGACTTCTCCGAATCAGGCCTGGTCTCAAACAGACCACAGAACCGTCATTTATAGGTGGCGGGGTTCCATTCAAGACTGTCGTTCTTATTGGAGCACATGCTGGATTCAGATCATGCACTGGTACGTTGTCGTTTTGTTCTTACTTTTGCTGGGCAACGACCCCACCGACAGCAACGACTAGCTGTTGAGAAACTGGTTTCACCATCGGTAAAGCATAAGTACCAAACCAGCTTAGAAAGCTGCCTTAGTGATACTCACTCCGAAGATCCTAATAGCTGCTGGACTCAAATCTCACAGGCCATTCAGAAAGCAGGTACTGTAGCATGCGGCACAGGGGTACATGGCTAAACAAACATTGGATTCAGAGAAATCCCTGGAGTTGTTAGAAGCCAGACGGAAGGTTCCTCCTGGTAGTTCACATAACAAGTCTAGAAGAGATATCCGTAGGAAACTGAAACGTAGTCTAAAGGCTGATCGTGAGGCTTGGTTAGTGGAAAAAGTTAAGGAAATGGAAACCGCTTTGCCTCAGGGAACATCGGCAAACTGTTTAAGCTGATCCGTGCCACTGGTCCCAGGCGACCGTCTGTCAGTGAAGCTATCAGCGAGACAGATGGCACACTAATCTATAATAAGTCCAGAAGGTTAGAGCGTTGGACGGAACACTTTGATTTAGCTGGCCTCCTGCTTCTATTGTGTTGCCGCCACAAACTTGTGATGTAGCACCCTGGTCGGTAGATTTGGAACCACCCACTGAGACTGAGGTTCGCAATTGCCTTTCGGCTCTTAATCGTAATAGGGCTGCTGGCCCAGATGATCTCGTGCCGGCACTTTTCAAAGAAGGTGGAGAGGCGTTAGTAGAGGCCTTGACTCAGTTGTTTCAACTTGTGTGGACGACGGAGACCATCCCTCCGTGCTGGGGTCACTCGATAATAGATCCCATATTCAAGAAAGGAGCCCGGGGCTCTTCGAAAACCGTAGAGGAATTAGTTTGACCAGTACATATGCTAAGGGTTCTGCATCCAAAGTATACTTCGTCGACTCACTGCAGTTCGGGAGGCAAACATTAGGGAAGAACAGGCAGGGTTGTATAGATCACATTTTCACCCTTCGTCAAATTCTGGAGCAGCGTCATGTGTACCGCCGGCCAACAATCGCCGTATTCCTCGACTATAAAGGTGCGTTTGATTCGGTGGACCGATCTACAATTCCATAATCGCGTAAACGCAGGGGTACCGACCAAGTATGTGAACATACTGCCAGCGCTTTATTCCCATACTTCAGCTCAGATTAAGGTTTACGGTGGACTGTCTGACAGTTTCAGCACCAACAGCGGCCTACGTCAAGACTGTCCACATTCATCATTTTGGATCAATTTCGTCATCGACGAAATAATGGAGGACTGTCTGCGGCACTCAAATGATGCCGGCATGGACCTCTTACCTGGTTGTAAAGGGACTGATTGACCTTGACTTATGAGCTGAGCGACAAGTTGTTGTTGTTTGACAACTTTCAAGCGGCACAAACAACACTGGACGCTATTTCGCGTTCTGCTAAGTACTTCGGAATGCGCTTTGCAGCCTCAAAATGCAAAGTGCTTTCTTGACAAGTCATGTGTTGTGATCAGCCCGTCCACATGCATAAGTATAATCGACAATTATAGGAGCGATTACTGGACCCAGGTACCCTGCAAGCTGGCGGATCCACAGCGGTGCGCGAGGGTAGGGAATGATATCAGAAGCGCGGTATTTCCAACGTCATGTGGGTTCGCTTAATCTGAGACACGGTTATGATGACCACAGAGGCTTCTTATACTCTGAGCTGAAGGGTCGCGTTATCAAGGACAACGTGAAGCTGTATAGTCTTGACGGCCAGACGAACTGCTGATCATCTCAGGTGTAGAGACGTGATACTCGTTCGTACCAGCCTATTCTGGCACTCCTCCTTGCGTTCGATCGTTCGTATCGGGTGGCACCAGCAAGTGAGCAACGAGGAGGTTAGGAAGCGGGTGTTTGGCACTGATTGTCAAACGAGTTCTGTTGCCTCACGTTCAAGTCGCCAACATTTGCACGAGACAGTTAGATGGTTAGGGCAGTGTAATAAAGGATGCAGAAAGTCGCTATCCACACGCAGCAACTGGATTTGCCGACGCCGCGGGCCGACTGTGCGCAAGTTGCGACGTAGGTGATAACACCAGATGGATGACCTGGTGTAGACAAATGAAATCGTTCACGAAGGAGTTAATCACTGTACATCGGGTTCGTCTCCCGGGCTGGGGCCATCGCGACTCACAGAGTCCACAGCTTGAGACTTTAGGTGAGATGGCGGTTAATCGAACTCAGTGGCGTGGATGTTGTCGTCTGTTTGAGTAGTTGGTTTCTGTGGAAGTGAGCGCACTTAATGGCGTCGTTGTGCTGCGGGGTGAGTGAAAAGCCGTAGAGACAGCTGTCTTTGTGGTTGATAACACGTATTACGACTTACGGACTTCGTTTGTTTATGTTGCACTAGCGTGTAGACGCCTTGATGGTGTTGATTTTGAATATAGACCGAGCTCAGTTTTTATAGTTAGGTCCCACTGCCCTCCCCTCCTCTTTTCTTTTTCTTCCTATATAAGTTTTTTTTCTTTCCTTTGTTCTTCGTGGTTGTGTGGCAGTCAAGCATCAGTGTGAACCACTGATGTATTGCTGTCTATGATGATGATGATGTTGCAGTCATTAGTACAAACATGGGCAAACGTGTATCAAAAATGTGTCAGTTATGTGCACTAGGACACCACACGCAGTTAGGCACGGCGCAACACTGCAGACCACCGAAAAGCACACACTGAAATATGTCGGCAAAACCAGAAAGTAACAGAAAATCTCCCCGTCACGCGGCCGCAAAGGAAGAGCCGAAGGCTGAGATAAAACGTTTTTATTCGCACAGGGCTCTCAGTGGAATGTTTTTTTGTGTGAGTTTTAGTGCTTAATCATTATCAACCTGCATCTATTTTGAGGAGATTGGGGGTGTTCATGTCCTCTGAATTACCCTCTAGTTTATTCTCCGAGAACTCTAATAGCACATGGTTGAGTATAAGCCGAATTATACCCACTTCAAACCGGGTATTCAAATGGGTTGTTGAAACACAATATCCACTTGAAAAACCCGGTTTGAAATTATTTTGAAAAATATAATAACAAAGCACGGTTTCCAAACCGAAGATTTTTGTGTCACGATCAAACGTAAGAACAGTTATCAGAAAGACAACGCATTCAAGAAAAGAACAACGAATCAGTAAATTGAATGAGGTGAAAAGCAGGGGCTTTTGAGAATTCCGTATCTCGATGCGTGTAATCTCACGTTCCTCAGCAATAAGTAGAAACGGAAAGAGGTGCAGCGTCTGAACTAGGGCAATAAATGCTGGTCAATGTGAGCCTTGAAAATCGTTACAGAGTCAGCAGAAACGACATGGTCAGGTAGAGCATTCCAAACCATTCAAAACTGCAACCAGAAAAAGTTGCTCGCATTTCAGTCTGTTACATTGGACCCCTAGTTTTAGAAGGTGACCTCTTAGTGTCACGCTATCTTCCCTGGTGAGCATCAATCGGCACGGATGATCAGGAGACTTCATTATCGAAAAGGTTACCAAGTCATCTCTAAGCCTACGATAGTGTTTTCGCCTATCCACCCTGCTGTATGCAGCAGATAGGGCGACCCGGTTTATACTGCGAGACGGCCGATGCAGTATGGAATTACTTTTGTTGTGTTTATTCATGGTTGGCCGCTGGCTGCTGCTACTAAATAAACTGGATTAGTTATTGGCGCACAAGTAAATCTGAACAAGCATCAGATCATTCAATTGACGATGAGTGACCGAAAATGGATTGTTTTAGATAGGTAGTATTTTCATACATGGGACATCCTATTAAATGATTTGGGACTCTCTCCCGATCATTTATTGATTCATTCATTTCTAACGGTCATAAGCCGTTTTTAGGTGTAGATGGTGTAGCTCCGTCAGAGATTTTCGATTCTGCTGGAGTACATATGTAGATCAGGAGTGTGCGCTTGCTAGTTGACGACTCGTTTTGTCGGTTTGCTGCACCGCAGACTTACGTATCACAACGAGTATTGATCAATGTATCAGCCTGATTTGCAGGAAGAAGAGTCCATCAGATAAGCTTGGAATGCATCTTATGTTGTCTGACTCCTGCAAACCCCAATTCAAATTCGAAAGGCGCTACTAGAAGTAGACACTGCTGCATAGAGTGTGAGGTTTGAGTATACTGAAGCATAAGTCTGGAGTAGGTTCAGGATCATAGATGTGAACTAACAGGCCGATCTGCGGATCCAACAGCAACTATATCCACAAGGCAGGACCGACTTTGGGTTTCCAGTGAAATTTTGTCAAGACCGACCGGTGCCCGCGAGATCCTTGTTTGAAATTATGCGCAACCTCGGCGCTTATGGGAGCTATTCAAATGGGCCTACGGAACAGCAAAAGTAACTAGTGAAACGGTTAACATTGTTTTATCATGTTCACCTTTCCAGTACTTTTTTCTTCTGGGTTGTGCCACGTCAGCGGTAGTTCCAGCCACCGCACCTTCTAGTCAGTTTAATGGTCGGCATGAACGAATAAAGTCGTCAACCATTCACACGATCAACTCAACTTTTTCTAGAGAAAATAGAGACCAAGACACTCTTTCCTCACTATCTGAAAGATGGTAAAAGATGTGTATAAGAACGGACAGTATTCCTGTCTATATTGAAGAACGGAGGGAAGCCTCCAGGATGGTACTTGTCAACAAGTAGCCTCGTTTTTGAAAACGCATCAGAACACCACGTGGCAACAACAATGGTAGCAGACCTGTCTCTAGTCAATCTGAGGTACTCACGAGATTCATAATATGGTGGCTTCTGGAACACAGGAGAAACCAAACGTGAAACAAAAGGGCATACCTTCGATCTGTTCGCGAGTGTATCGACCTCGCTTTCGCCTTAGGACAGACACCAAAGCATCAGTTCCCTCTTCGTATCCAACCGTCGAGATATTTTTGGACCTTCAGACTGCTTTTGATTGGACTGTCCCACGTGCCTTCTGTAGTTAAGTCCAGCACAAATCAGTTCCCATGAAAAACGTCAATTTGTTGAAACAGCTGTATGTCCACTGAGTATGCGCACTTTGTGTCACTTGCCACGAGGTTTCCTCACTTCAAATGGTGCACGACCGAGGCGTTGGTAATCCTCCTACCTATTCCACTACGTGAAACGATACGCCACAAGGAGCAATCGGGCACTCCGCGTATTTCGGAATAGAGCTCCTCCCAGGCAGTTAAGGGATTGATACTGAATATGCGGATTAAACTGTATTACTCGCAACTGGATGGGAGCTACCGCAAGTTCGTTAACTTCCATGTTGAATGTATATCCTGGGGAACATGCGTGGCCGGACCACTGTTAAAGTGTAAGGAAGTGGTTCAAGGTTGCTATGCTCCCGCCTAACCACTGAAAGTATGCAATAGCACTACCTATGATGCAAAACGCCTAATTCATATCTTGCAATAATTGTGTGATACTCAGACTCATTAACAGATTAGAAAAATGAACAGACTACCGAAGTACAATTATTTCTGCCGTTGACAAATGGGATGGCAACGTCGTTGAGGCAACGCATCACTCGCTGTGTGGCGGCAATTACTTTTCGGCCCTTAAATGCGGTGGGGCTGCTGGCCCATATACCGTTGTGTCGACACTTTTAAGGGAAAGTTGTAGAGGCATCAGAAAAACCCTGTCTGCTGTTTCACGTACTCGATAGTAGCTCCAATATTCAAGGAGGGAGCTAGTGGCTCTTGCGAAAACTATAGTGGATTAGCTTGACCACAGTCTGCTGGGGAGAACAGGCAAAGAGAAGTTGTATTGATCAAATGCCCACTGTTCGCTGAATTCTGGAGCATCGTCACGCATACCGTCAACCAACAACTACCGTTTGCCTTGACTGTAAAGATGCGTTTGATGCAATAGATGGATCTACCTTTTTAAAGTCATTCAAACGGAGGGGTATGCCGAACAGGTATTTGAACATACTGCCGGCGCTTTATTTCCACACAGCTCAGCTTAGGGCCTAAAGTAAATGTCAGTTTCAGCTTCAAGACCGGCATTCGTCAAGACTGTCCACTTTCGCCATTTTTGTTTAGTTTTATTATAGGCGAAATCTTGAAGAGCAGTGTAGTGTGCTTATAAAATTCCTGCGCGGACATCCTACGTGGTGGGAGACTGACTGATCTTGATTATGCCAACGACGGCATGTCGTCGTTTCACAATTCCCAAACAGCATAGACAATGCCAGACGTTATTTTGCTCTTTGCAGTCTCAAAATGCAGTGTTTCTACAAGGCTGCTGATTACATAGATTTAATGTTGGGTAATGGTGTTATGTAGGTATTGATCGGTTTGTGCACTTAGGAAGGTGCATTATTAGCGGTCGACGTGTACAAAGTGAAATAAACGTGAATAGACGTTCGTATCTTCAAGGCTAAGATGATACTCGCTAACCTAGGACAGAGAGGCATCTCCCTGAAGCTTAAGGGTCGTGTATATAAGTTGGCTGGGATGAGTGTACTACTTTACGGGCACGAAACCTCGCCTATTAGAATAAAAGCCGTGAACCATTTCCAGATATTTGGCCATTGATATCCGCGTACGACTGTTGACTTCGGGCGACACTAAAGGGTAAGTAACGAGATTTGGAAACGAGTGTTTAGTAGAGAGCTGTTGATGATGGTGATAATGATGGAAACTGATTTATATGAAGTATGTTGATGTGCGGTGAATCCATGTTTGTCTGATTGCTGTACCTGACCGCGTCGTCGAAGTTTTCCTGTTTTCTTTTTACAGCCACAGTTTTGAAAATGAAGCGACAGACAAATCTGTTGGGTTTTTTCCATTCGGTAAGTAAAACTTGGGTTCTTTTACAATGCATTGTAAACCGTATTTTTTAGAGTTTTTAATACTTATCTTATTACGAACACTAACTATTCATTATTTTTCATGTGCATTTTTTACGTTTTTCGACTGGTCTTCATTTACCACCACTACAACAAGACATCTTATGGAGTCCAGTGCATAAAAATACTTGAGTGCTCCAATCGTTCGCATGTATGGCTTGTCGTTGGTTGTGATGCGGTACCACGTTGACTAGTGTTTCGATACCCAGTGAGGTCGTAGACTTGGTTAGCGGTATATACTAATTTTAATCAACCAGTCGACTAGATTCTTCTAGATCCGTGGATGTCAGCATGCGTTTCTTAGCAGGTAAACTCGTTATCGTCAACAGTTTTTCACAATTCCCCTCAATACGCTTTTTTTACGGTTGACTCTTGTTATTTCATTCTATCATTTATTTATCTCGACTTTTCAGTTGTTACTTCATATGTTAGTCAACTATATTGCAACGTATGTTTTTGATAGTTGTTTTCTTTCCAAATAATTCCCTAATTTTCAGATCCCTGGCGTTGCAACAAGAAATGCTCCTTTATCACCCGCTGAATGTTCTACAATTTTGGGTAAAATATTTACGTCATTTTTACAATTGGTCGGGCTCGTTTGAGTTGATGTTTTGCTTATTTTTATGCCCATCTTGTTGAAGCAGTAGTTACCAATCAAGTAGAACATGTTTGTGTCTCTAGTGTATATTACACTTACATAATTAGTTGATCGCTTCGGCTCGGTCAAGATGAACTTCTACATAACGTTTCTCCTGAAACACATTTTTGCTGCTTAAGCTGTTCATCTTTGTACTGTTGTTTTGTTTTGTTTTGCCACTTCGAGAGTGTTCCGTCACTTAAGAGTCGCAAGTCCAAGATTACAGTTAGAAAAAATTTCTTTGTGCATACGGACCAGGGCAGCTGAGGGTTGTGACTAGCAAGTATATCGGGGTCTCTGACCGTGGATGTTAACGTTCAGTTGTACGCATCGTACGGCATCAACGGGATAGACAACCAGGCTGTTAAAAATCTAATTTTTGACTGTGAGGATCGATTAAATTTTCTTCCCAACTCCCCGGCCATATGTATATCCGGATATTTGAGTCGTGTATTTAGGATGTTAGTCCGTACACTAGTCTCCGAGCCCCCAACTTACTACTCTAGAGCTCGGGGTGGTCAGTGGATGATTTGGCATACGAAACGAAAATAGTAACTTAAGAAAGGTGAATCTTATTTGTCTCTCTGGCTGAGGTCCGCGTGACCTGCCTAGCCTCTCGTTGGAGACATTGAAGGATATGGCGACCAGGCGGATTCGCTGATGAGAAGTATGTTTGGCCGTTTGTAGTATAGTGGAAATTAATGGAACTTGGCAGTGAAACCCGCAGCGTAGCTGTCCTGATTTCCTTTTCCTTCCGTTGGCAATTTGGTTGTTTGCTTGTGTTGTATAACAGGCAGTTTCGTTGTGAGTAGTATACTACTCACAAGCGACATTCGGGAACAAAGGGCAAGCCCCAACGCCAGGAAGACGACGGACCAGAAGAGACTATTGGAATAGTGTGTACGCGCTATGGGAGAAGTGCCACCAGGGCTGCTACCCAATGTATGTGAATGCACATCAGCCGTGCATACGTTTGTGATCCCACGTTTAACATGACCTGTACGGTTGTTCCTGCAACGAACCGGTTTGCTGGTCAAGCGTAATTGCGGTAACAACACTTGTACGATGTAAGCACCTTGATTTTAAGTGCTTGCATGCAGGTTTAGTGATTTCAGGAGGTGAATCCTGTTCTTCCCTTGTCTTCGACCTTCAAGCTATGGCTTGTTATCCTCGTGTAGTACTTGGGCATCAACGTGTAATATTTATGTATTGGTGATGCTGCTGATAACGAGGACGGTGATACTGACAACGATGTTGTCGATGACGATGGTAAGTACATAGGATATGCCTTCAAACTACTCATGCTTGATTCTTACTTACTTTTGTGGTTGGAGCTCACGGTTTGTGTGTATTGCGACAAGAACATCCATTTGTGGTAGCCGCAGTTACAATCTGGATACATCGGGATGGTGTAACTAACGGGCACATTTGTGATCAATCGCTAACCGAAAACATCCATCATTATTCTGTGCCCTAATTATTGGAATACGGTCGTGTTGATGCTCGCTAGTGTCGACTTTCTTTGTCGACGGTCGTAAACAGTGTTTAGGCTCTTACGGATTTTTTTTATTTCGCTCGTTTCCATAGACGAAATCAACCTGGAGATGAGCTGATCTAGCACATCGTTTTCAGAAGAGTTTTTATTTTTGTTGAGGGGTCCACCTCTTAACTTGATCAGTGCAAATTTGTACGTCATCCCGAGAAGTCTAACAATACAACGGATTTCCACCAACCCACCGGAAATTGGCATTGGTGCACATGATTATTACGATTCACGTGGATATTGATGTTGCTAAAATGAATATGTTTCCTCATTCCGAATCGTATCAATCAGCTTCACTGTCTCAGTCTTTATGGTTTACTTCGGATTGTGGTGATATACGTACTCGTGAATCTTGCAGTGAAATTTAGCGTCGTTGACTTTGAGCTTCTTTTGTTAGGTTGGCAACAGCATATTGAATATACATGAAATCTTTGTGCGCTGGCTACCCACTGGTGTTTTACTTTGCAATAATAAAACGAGAGAGTTTTTTTTATGTCGTTATAAAAACCTTTCAATTTTCCCTGCTGTGTCTTATACTTCCATCTACCTGTGTCCTCTATCAGCCTGAGTTTTTCCACTCACATTTTAGATTATACTTCACCACAGTCTGACGGTGATGCAAGCTTCATCATCCCAGATACTCCTGATCAGAAGATTCGCAAACCAACGGAGCATCTTCCTTCACCTGGTAGTCTGACAGCCAGACCTGCCCTCATGCCAGTTCAGTTTAATCGTGATCCTCAGACCTCCACGCCACGGCGACGATCCGCACAACGTAGACGGTCTTCGCTCACCGTTAGGCGGCAAATGGAGCTGATGGAAAAATACAGTTCACAGCTGTCTTCCGAAGTGAACCTGGATGGTATAACTCCTGCATTACAGGTGGTCAATCAAGTAAGAACGGCGGCGAAGATTCGTCGTGGTAACTACGATTCTTTGAACTATGCGCCCATAGACCAACTGCCGCCAGAAGCCAACGAAAAGACTCAGTATGTTTTCAGTCCACGGTCAGAACTACTGGTTGCGAAGGCCATTGCTCTATCCGACCGGACTAAACGTCAACAGTGTTGTTCAGTAACACAGGATAAATTGCAGCATACTCGGAAAAGTTCTGCAATCTGTGCTACTACCTCGCCGGATTTGAGGGATACCGATTTCGTTGACTTTGTCGATAGATCTTTACCTCCCAAACCTCACATCAGTCAAAAGAACACAGATGTAATGGAATTAAATACTCAGGAAAATGAAGCGTTGAATGAGGTTTTGAGCACCTTAGATGTTGGTACCGATGAACTACCGTCAACAGACAATAAACAACATGCGTTGAAAGCGCGCGCTGCACAGACATGTGTGCCTGCGTCATCCTCCACTGTTGAAGTTGGGCTCGGTTATAATGATGATCGCGTGGAACAGTTCGATCTGAGCGATTGGTTGGAACCAACGCACGAGTAAGTTGTGTTTCGTTTTATTGAGCCGCTTTTGCGGTCGCCTGTTGATGAACACGTGCCATCATCATCATCATCATCATCATCATCATCATCATCATCATCATCATCATCATCATCATCATCATCATCATAGACAGCAATACATCAGTGGTTCACACTGATGCTTGACTGCCACACAACCACGAAGAACAAAGAAAAAAACTTATATAGGAAGAAAGAAAACAGAGGAGGGGGGGAAGTGGACCTAACTACTAAAAATAGCTACGTCTATATTCAAACATACAACATCAAGGCGCCTACACCTTGCAAACAAACAACCGAGCTGTAAGTGAAAGTAAGGCGTCATCAGACAGCTTCCTTACGGCTTTCACTGCCCGCATCATAAAGTGCACTCACTTCACAGACAACTCGGCCAAACAACAACATTCACGCCACTGAGCTCGATTAGCCGCCATCTCACCTAACGTCTCAAGCCACCGACTCTGTGAGTCGCGAGGGCCCCAGCCCGGGAGACGAACCCGACCTACAGTGACCAACCCCTTCGTGAACGATTTCATTTGTCTACGCCAGGTCATCATCTGTCCACCTCGCACCTTGCGCCAGTCGGCCGCAGCGTCGGCAAACAGTGCTCGGTGTGGCAAACGACTAGCTGGCATCCTTAGTACATGACCTAACCATCTAAGTCTGTGCAAATGTAGCGACTGAACAAGAGAACTCGTTTGACAATCAGTGCCAAACACCCGCTTCCTAACCTCCTCGTGCTTACTCGCTGGTGCCACCCGATACGAGCGATTGAACGCAGACATCGGTGGTCAAATACCTGGAGACGGTTCACGTCCTCTACCCTGAGTGGCCAGGTTTCGCTGCCGTAAAGTAATACAGCCCTCACTGTTGTTTGATATACACGACCCTTAAGCGGCTATTCAATTAAATAACAGCGTTATTCTGTCTAGTTTCACTGTACGTGGTCACTGAATGAACTGTTTGTGTAGTCATTGCAGGATACAACAAAGTTAGAAACCAGACTCTGATGATCTTTAATGTGTCCGTCTAGTGGTGGTTACGCAGATCTTGTGTTCACAAACTTTCCATTAAGAGAACTAATCGACTTTTTCTGCAACGTTGCGTTAGCTCCTAACATAATGCTTCGCGTCCTAATCAGTATCTTATGATACCGCCGTTTTATTGAGGATATATGGTTGGCGTCATGGTATTTTTTCCAGATAAAAAGCGTGGAAAAGCTTCCGATTTTGTTGAACTCTTCACTTGTTATCTGAGTTTGGGAAGTATGTCGGTTCCGTTGTTCTAGTTGTTAGTGTTAATCGGCGGGAGGATGTGTCGATCAGTACACTGTAAACTCATTCGGGGTGAATAGTATCTTAATTTCAACAAGTTTCCCACTTGTCCGTTACTCATGACTGCAGGTTTATTTTGACAGCTGTTGTAAGGCGATGTCTTACTGTTTATCATTCGCATCGGTCACTCTCCATAGAATCAAACCATTCTCCTCTTCAAGAAAAAGTTCCACTGCGGAAGAAACGCGTTTTCTCCCTTATATGTTTTTTTTATCGCGGGGAGCACTACTGCCTGAACTATTTCATGCAGTCAAGTTGGTCGTCGAAATAATTAGATTGTTTAAAGGTACCGCCTGGACTGAAAGATGTAGGCCGACACTGATTTTGTGCCGAAGCCAATTTGATGACATGAGTGCTAAGTATCTTGTCTTCGTCGGTTTGGACAATCGAGGCACCTTCCCAACCAATGAGTTCTTCAGATTGTTGCAACATCAAAAGCCAAGCATTCTGTTCAGGTTTTGTTGCCAAATGTAATAACCCATCACTGACGGCATCGACTACCGTGTTCATTATCATATGTTTAAACCCAGGTTATCCGGAGTGTTCCCGTTGTCTGAGTTTGTATGATCGAACGGGTCATGTGTTTTCCGTGGTTATGCGTATTGTCCACATTGAAAACTTTCATGTTTAAGTTTTAAGTTGCAGCTTACCATTTAACATGTGCACCCTTTTTGTGCTTCAGATCGCCGCGCATTACTAGGCTGATTACAAAATTATTGAATGGGACTCCTGTTCCTGATCAACCGTTCTACAGAGGTGTAATCACCGCAATTGAGCGTTCGCAGTGAGTGGCATTCTGTTGTTAGGGCGTGTGTTATTTTGTGTTCCTTGTCCATTAGATTCGGAGCTGAGCACTTTGTGCTGATTTCCTAAAATGTTACGATTAACAGTAGGGTGACAGATGACATTATAAAAAGGATGTGAAATTAAACGGAAGATTGACTGTACGTTTTACTATAGGTTTATGGACTAAAAGTCTAATGTACTCCCGTTCCTTCCATCTTCGTCTGGCCTGTGACGATTTGACTGCATGTTGTTTGCAACTAACTTCACGTTCTACCTGAAAGCTGACTCCACTCTGATTTGTAGAATGATTTGGCGATTAGTACACCGATATGAGATTAAAAGTCTGAGTTCTGCTGGTCGTTACATTCTTCGTCTACTTTTATGAGGAGATTAACTATTCTGAAAAACATCTATAGCTTCTTTGTAGCACTGCAGTATTGGATCACAGTGTCAAAATAGCAAACCGGAAGTTATAAAACAGATCTTACAGTGTATCTTGGAAAATAAGTAAGGAAAGGTTACTGCAGTTGGTCAGCAAGTTGCATGAGAAAAACTTCAAATTAGGATTTGATGTTGCAGGTTATGCAAATCTTTTCGACGACCTCTCAAGTTGACATGAAGAATTTCTCGAGGAGAACTTCAGTGTAAAATAAGTTTGTAAGTTCTGGGTCTGCACCAAGTCTTCGACCTCCAAGGAGGATAAAATGGTGTATGCCAAACAATACTTCGTTGGATACATTTTAGTAGATTTGTGTTTTTCGCTGCCAGTTTAGTGACCAAGTATAGACTTCGTAAGTGGTTTGAAAGAAGTTTCTGTCTTTGCGGGGAAATGTGTTTTTTAACACGTCCTAGTGATTCCTAGTTTGTATTATATTAATAATGTGTATTGACTTAGTTTGTATGGTTTGGAGAACCAGTGTGAGTGTGGTCGGTTTTGTTACTGGCTTCGTCTATTCTACAACGTATCCCGATGACTGTGATATGTGGTCACGTTCTTACTCTGTGCCACACTTCATTCTGTTTACTTTTTATTCATTGACCATCGAATCTTGTTCGATTGCTTCTATTTGCAAAGCTGTCCACTTTTTACCGGGTGATCGTCTGTGTGCAATTTTCTCAATACTCACATGCTAACCCATTTCGTTAAGCTGTGTGCTGTTTGCACTTAACCCGGTCTATTCCTGCTTCAAACCTGTGATGGTGATGGGTGCGTTTTTATATCGTCATCTTTTCTGATTAGGGAATGTTTGCTGGCCTCCCTCAAGTTGACTGGCAACAGCCCCATTGATTGCGAACCAGTGAGCTTGGAACTCCTCGATTCTTGGTAAGTCTTCTCTGCTTCCACTTTTTCTCCTGTTGTTCTAGATTGGTGCTTGCGTGCCACCTACTAGTACGTAGTAAGCTGTGTTTAATAATCACTGAAAAAGTAACTCTGTGCTCCCATTTGGATTTTCCTCAGCCGCGTTGTCGCTATCGCAAGCCATCCATTCGCTGTTTTTTTTTTGTATGCCTTGGTGACGTAATCTCGTAATCTTGTAACTTTTCTGAAATTGACTCCAAAAAACCTGTGCGTGCATCTTTTTCTCGTTTATGCTTAATTTAAAAATGTTCCGAAGCGTTAAGTACGCTGTAGGTAGCTTTACACAATTTGCTTTTGGTTCGTGCTTTTACTTTGTGTAAGGCATCTTGTTCAACGCTGCGTCTCAACCATTTCGGGCGACCTGCTGTGAAAGGTCGCCTCAGTTTCAACAACAGACATCATCAATTGAAAACGACGCTAGGTTGTCAGCCGCGATGGTGTGTTATATAATTTCTGATCATCATGTTGAGTAAAGTTGATGACTGTCGTTTTGCTGGTCGACATGAAAGTGTTATCCGACATACTTGTGTCGTAGTCAATGGCTCTGTATATCTACTGTTGTGGTTGATCTTCCTGAGTGTGAAGTACCCCTTCGCTTGTTCGTCCGTCATTGCCACATCTAGCTGCGCTCCGATTAATCTTAATTTCCAGTCTATCTCAACGTTGATTGTGTCTGTGTGTAGGTATGTTGATAAGGGGATTTCCAGATCACTGTAGGTGACACCATGCAACCTACTGCATTCCATATCGGCTGGATCTTGACATGCTGTTCAGATGAAATCAGGAGTATTTGAGATAAACGGAGGAGGGTCATTTGAGCGCGATCGTGTGGTTGGTATTTGGGTGCATCGATACCCACCTATATCTTCTTTGTTTTTACTTATATGCATGCGCGTTTATACGTACACCACCCGTCATGGGATTATAAGTTTTTCTACTTATTACAAGTTTGTTTAAAGCCACTTTCCGGTAGTCAGTCTGTCTGTTATAATGTATTCGTGTCTTTTTAATACAAAATTTTGGGCCATCATCACCATCATAACAGCCTTGAGCCTGGAACGTACTTTGGTTCGGACTGCCGTTCGCCTCCACCTCATCACTATCATAGGCAGTAATACATCAATCAGTAATACATCACTGATACTTAGCTGCCATACAACCGTAAAGAATAAAGCAAGCCCTTGCTAGGAGGAGAAAAAAAAGGAGACGGGAATGGACCTAACTACTAAAAATAGCTACGTCTATATTCAAACATTCAACATCAAGGTGCCTACACCTTGCAAACAAACAACCGAGCTGTAAGTGAAAGTAAGGCGTCATCAGCAAGACAGCTTCCTTACGGCTTTCACTGCCACGCATCATTACCTATACTAATTTCACAGACACCTCAGCCGAACAAGGACAACACTCACCTCACTGAGCACAGTTGGTCGCCATCCCACTTAACGTCTCCAGCTACCGACTATGTGAGTCGCGAAGTCCTCAGCCCGGGAGACGAACTCAGTCCATAGTAATCAACCCCCTAGTGAACGACTTCATTTCTATACATCAGGTCATCATCCGTTCACCCCGCACTTTGCGCCAATCGGTTCTAGCATCAGCGCAGAATGTTCGGTGTGACAGTCGACTGGTTAGCATCTTTAGTACATGGATTAACAATCTAAGTCTGTGGAAACGTAAGGATTGAACAAAAATGCTCCCTGACAGTCACCACCAAATACTAGCTTTTTAAGCTCTCCGTTACTTACTCATTAAGGCCACCCGATGCAATCGACCGAACGCATACATCACTGTTCAAGTGCTTGAGGACGGTTCATGTCTTCTACTTTCAGTGGCCAAGTTTCGCAGCCGTAAAAAATGCAGTTTTCACAGGTGCCTTATGTACACGACCCTTAAGCCTCAGAGATATCTCTCTGTCGTCAGAGGTGTCCTAGATTAGCGACTACCAATCTAGCCTTAAAGGTACGAGCTTCTGTTTCATTTCGTATATCACGGCCGCTAATAATGCACGCACTCATCGAAAACCTCCATAAATTCGTTACCAACATTAAATTTACGCAGAAGCACCTTGGACTATGAAGCGGCAAAGCGCATTCCCAGCTGTTGAACAGAACGCGATATAGCTTTCAGTTCTGTCTGTGCTGCCTAGAAATTACAAAACAACACCCTGTCGTAGGCAGTTTTCCACCAGGATGTCTACGCCGACATCTTATGTGCGCCGCAGACAGTCCTCCACTATTCCGTCAATGACTAAATGAAACAAAATGGTGAAAGTGGAGACACCCTCGATACAGGACGCTCATGATGTTGAAACTGTTAGACAGTTAACTGAAGACCCTAACCTGAGTTGAGTTAGGGGAATAAAGCTCTGACAATGCGTTCATATACTTGTTCGGTACATCCCTGCGCTTAAGTGACTCTAAGAGTGTAGATCGATACGCCGAATGCAATGCACCTTTAGATTTGAGAAATAAGGCAATTGTTGGCTGGCAGTACAGATGAGGCTGCTGCAGAATTGGGGGAAGAGTAAAAATTTGATCAATACATCCCTGCCCAGGGCGAAACCTTGCCTGTTCTTCCCTAATGTTTGCCTCCCGAACTGCAGTGAGTCGACGAAGTATAATGGATGCCAGAACCCTTAGAAATGACTGGGGTCAAACTAATCCCTCTATGGTTTTCGCAAGAGTCCCGGACTCTTTCTTGAATATGGGAACTATTATCGAGTGACCCCAGCACGGAAGGATGATCTTCGTCATCAACACAAGTTAAAACAACAAACAACAACAAACTACTAACGCCTCCCTCCTCCTTTGAAAAGTGCCGGCACGAGATTATCTGGGCAAGCAGCCCTATTACATTTGAGAGCCGAAATGCAAGTTGCGAACCTCAGTTTTAGTGGATGGTTGTAAATCTACCGATCAGAGCGCTACATTACAAATTTGTGGTGATAATACGGTAGAAGCAGGAGGCCAGTTAAACTGATTCTCAAGGTGTTTCACTCAGCGCCTCAACCTTCTGGACTTATTATAGATGAGTGTGCCATCTGCCTTGTTGATAGCTTCACAGA
>LOND01009977.1:0-11619 GCA_014220965.1 Paragonimus kellicotti
AAGCAAACTAAGGTTGCTGCATGACCGTTACGAGCAGTATGATCTCTTCAGAACAAAAAGCGTTTCATCTTCCGGTTAAGCTTATTGAAATGCAACCAAAATTCAGTAATAAATATCACTTGTGTGCCAGTGTTTTCTAGGTCAGCAATCTGCCTGCGAGGTAACTCTATCGTGATGAGTTAGTCAGTGCAACAAGGCTTCCTTCTGTGTAATGACGCGTAAGGTTGTTGACGTTGTTTGCGCTCTACTGTGTACTGTTACTTTTAAGACAATCGGGACTTTATTTGACCGTTTGATTGATAGGATTATTTCTAGTCGGCTTTAGGTAGACTGAAGTCATTAGTAGCAAATAAGATTAACTTTGCCGGCATCGGATTAAACGCCATGCCACTGAAGGAGCTATTCATGGAAGAATGACAGATATCGCTGGATATAAATGCGTGTTGGTCATGAAGATCTAGTTGTGCACAGAGTGCATTATCTTGATAGAGGGAGGATGGTTCAAAGTTCTCATCTTTGGTGGAAAGACTTTGAATAAGTTAATGCAAGACCATCTGGTCAGTTTCACAACGAAGCTTATCAACAGAAAGATCATTTGATTTGTTGAAGAATGCCGAAACAATCACTTTTGGTTTCAGTTTACTGAAGGAATTATTTTTTGGAGAGTCGCTTAGAGGACTTCGATGAAGGGCCACAGGAAGAACGGTCATCGAGTGACTCCGTTACTTTTGATACGTACGTGTCAAGTTTGACTTTTTTCTTCCGCCGAACAACAGTGGACACGGCGTTTCGCTTTCTGATGCATAAAACTGCTTCTGCGTTGACATTCATGCAGCCAAATTTATTATCATATACCCCAGTTGTTTGTAAGCAGCAGTTATGAATCATTTTATGCTAGATGATTACTCCTCCCTGAAGGTTCAATAAGAATAAATACTCCTCCAAATTTAGGAATAATACTATTACATCATTATCTGTAAGCAAAGGTTGGGAGTTGATGTTACTAGAAGCTCAGCAAAAGTTTGAGCTGATATTGTGAGCAGTTTATTTGTTATTACAAAAGTGAAATCAGGAGTGATAGAGAAGGCTAAAACTGACTGAATCAGTCCTTCTTGAAAAGATATCCACAAGACTGGGCCCCATAACTCAGCTGTTTCATTTTCGAGAGGTTTTGTGTTCACCTTGTTTTGCAGCTGCTGCCGTGGGGCCGGAAGCAGCAGTCATATTTTTGTTGTGTCTTGGCGGAAAGCAAGTTCTGCGCATTCACTTAAGGGCAAGAATTGTGAATTTATTAAAGTTGACGCAGCTGACACTTAACCGGTGCAATTTCAATGAAGAACAAAAAAGAACGATTGAGTAGATAAATACTATACATTTTTGACTGCAGCTGTCTTGTGTCCATTCATTTTCAGTGATGCTCACCTGATCGGTAGAAAACACTAAGTTAGTAGAGCGTTAGCTACATGTACAATGTGGTTTGTCAATGAAATCCACTGTTGAATAACTCTTTTATTAGGTCTGCTATTCAAAACGAAACAAGATGTAGGTTTGCCAGAGTGAAAGTTGGATAATGCTCACGAGGAAATTTTTATAGTAAAATGCTCCACTTGGAGGACAACGCCCATCTAGTCTGAACTTAATTTAACGTGATTACCACAGTGTTTTGTCCACGTGGGAAATCAGCTTATTTAAGTCCGAAAACTGTTGACTGTGAAACTGAAACGCTTGATTTCCATCAATCTACTTAAAGTGCAAAACTTTGCGTGTCCTAACCATTTTTACAGATAGGCGCTGAATGTTAAATTGTGCGTCATTCATCGTTTGCTGCTTAGTTGACCTAATTATCTTTCCACATATCGGTACCGTTCGACCTACGAGAAGGGGTTCCGCATTGTTGCCTATTGAGTGCCCCCCAAGCATTTTTGTACCAGTCCAAGCTTGAAATATCGCTGATAACCTGAAGTTTAGGGTGACTATCTTCAACACCACTTCATGCACCCTATAATATGTGTGATAACCATGTCGTCAGTAAAGTTCAGCAAAGTCATAAGTATTGGGTTTAGTGTGGTCATTAGCTCCTTCTCATCAACCTGAAGTGAATCAATGATATAATCTAACCCATTCACCACAGTCAGATTTAAAGCGAACCGGCGACTAAAAGCGCCATCGATGCAAGTCATTTCGTACTGCACATGAGGGTGGGTCTCGCAAGTAGTGGTTTTCAGTAGTCAGACTGTTAAGTTGTTTGCTTTCGATTGGAGCAATATCACTTGCATAGAGATTTGTAACGTACAGAGGATTGCTTTTGAACTGACCACGAATAACGGGATCTGGAGTTTGACTTATGATTTCTGATGCATCACCATTATAGCTATGCCATCCAGTAGTTTTCATTCAACTGCCAGTAAAGCATTAATAGTAACACTGAAAATGTAACATTTGGCGTGCGACAAAGATGGTTTTCAAGCAAGCAATTCACTTAATTATACGAACTGTATCGTACAACTCCCAATGATTATCCATTGCTTGGAAGTCTGCAGGTTTATGTGCATTACTGTTTTTATGTAAATCTTCCTCCCGTATCACACCAAAATTTTCACAAAGCTGTTCGGTAAATATGGAAAACAAGCATAGCGATTTTCTTTAAGAGATTTGTCTGGGTGCTATTTTTTTAAAAAAAATTATAAATGCTCGGAACCGTCTAACGGCTTTAGTGTAGTATAGCAAGATCGATAAAAGAACTATGAAAATGACAGGCAACAGCAAGCAAGAACGATTGTCCGGGAAGATAGCACACTGCAAAATGCAAATAAGCAGGTTTAAACTGGCTAAGGATAAATTGTTTGACCAGAAAGATCACAGGATTCATTGCAACAGGCGCAGATAAGCTCAAGGATGGGGATATATCTGTGTGCTATGCATGGCGAATAATGGAACTGTTTGTCGCACTCATACACGTAAACCTTTGTTTCCTCTTTTGATAGTACACAACGCTATGCTCCATTGCCCACACTCACCATGCACACCTATTTCAAGCAGCTTCGGTAAATTTCTTAACAATCTTCTTCTAAAAGAAGGATTATCCTCCACCTGTTGAATGAGTCTTCGAACAATGTGTTCGGGCATTTGTGAGGGAACAAGCGCACGAATGTGCAACTGGAGATATTGAATACAGCCAGAAGGAAAGTTGACATATGGAAGAAACCTCACCGTGGCAAGGACAGACAAACATATGAGAGAAGCTTTAATAATGTAATGGAAAACGACAGACGAACTACAAGTGACAGTAACAATGTTAACGTTACTACCATAATGACATTATTAATAATGAGCTTTCCGGCTGGTTGAAATGGGTTGGTTCTCGCAAACATGAAAGAAGATAAATTTCTGGTTATTGTTCATTTTTCTTGGTTCCAGAAAACGTCATATAGGTAAGACATCTTATGGGGAGATAGTTCCAGCGTCAACCACTCTACAAGACAGAACAGGCTGTAATACTGGTAGCTAGTGTGAACGTGTACGTTTCACAAGGGTTATGATTCAGAGGAATCTCGGCCATGAGATAAAAGCATCCATAAATGTCAGGATAAACAGGCTTAATGACATGCACGTTGCATGATTTCGATTTTTTCAGACAGGCATTATTAATTTTAGATAATTGCAATCTCACATTGTTTGTTTTAATAATACACCCGAATTCCCATACAGACAAGTTTTTCAATTTTGGTAATCGCAACCTATCATAAGTTATTGCATGTACTTATTGAATAGATTCGATTTCGGCTACTTTCAAGTGGGACATTCTGTTGCATGTTAAATCGTATGAACCGTTATTACACATTGCTTTGATGATTTTATAATATATATCTCGCACAAGATCAACTGCTTTGCATATTTTCAGCAATGACAGAACTAGAAGACTGCATTTGCCCGGCGATATTATTCAGTGAATAAGAAAAGGGAGGGCAGAAAAATGTGACTTTTTCAGCAGTTTTTCAATACTTCTACTCTTTGGCCACTGGATTACCTCTCTGGAACCATAAAAATCACGTACTACTCTATGAAACCTATGATCAACTAAATTTCGAAAAACAGCCCATGATTCATATTTTCAACTGACTTGTTAAACATACGGTAGCAGAATTTGCACTGCATTTCTCCGGAAAGCACCTAGCATTTACATTAGCCAGCTACACGTGATTCAATGAGCAAGGCATCAGTACCTTAAATTATTCTCGGTATTTACTAAACGGTCACGAACAAAAAATGTATGTCCATGCACTTACATTTATAACAATGCTTTAACACTGGCTGTCACATGACTGATGAGTTTTCCTCAGGGATTGGATGGTTTATCATCACTATTCGTCCTTGACTGTTATAAGTGAACAGCAAAGCCGTAAACCTAGTCAGCATAGAAATAATCGATTTGGAAATTATGGCGCTGACACCATCCGTCCTTGCTGTCTATGTGACAACGACCTAAGATAGTGTTTCTTACTTTTTACTGTCGAATATGCCACGAGTCACTTCGTGGCTGGTTAATTGACCCATCTATGCGTATGCGTCATATGGAAACTATTTATTGGCATCGAAAAAATCTTATTCCACAACACATCTATTGAATTATGTAAGGATTTGGAAATCAATCACACTCCTACGCACATGTCAGCTTGAGATCTCACAGTTTGTACATCTGCTTGTAACTTTCTTCATCATTAGTTGATCGTTGATATGACCCATGGAGCTTACTTGCTAAGAAGAAAGCTCTAGTGTTCTCTATTAAATTTTACTCAGCCTTTGTACAGCTGCACGGTTGACAAACCCTCTTATCCTGTCAGGAACAACGTCTGTGTTTGTTTCAACGCTTTCACAGGGGTATGCAGTTCTGTTCAAATTGTTTATTGCTGTTGGAATTCCCAATTAATTGAACTAGAATGCTCAAATATCTTGAACACCTTGCTTGTATAGAGATTTATTCCGTCCACGTAAGAAGATCCCGCTATTGCTGAAGCTTTCAATGTGCCACAAATTGATTACGAATTGAAATCAGGTATTAACTTGAATAATGGACTCCTGAAAGGTTTTCTGAATCAGTACAAATTCAATCAGTGTCAGCCCACATCTTCTTCCAAATCTAGGTACTAATTTTTTCATTGAAACATATACTTTCCTCATATGTAACTCGCACATTTGAAAATGTCACCCTTCAAACGTTTCCAAAATTTACTAATCTGCTGGGGGACTTAGCTCGCGTGCTAAAATCAGACAGAACAGCTGTGCTGTGGTAATTGGTATCTGGTCGTATTCTGGGGTGTGTGACGACACTTGGAAGTTACAAAATTGGGCATCTCACGAAGAATGTTTATTCCATCAACAATATTTTAAAAAGATACTTTCAAGCTCCCATAAAACTTTTGTTATACCTACCATAATGTGTACCACGTACACTCGAAGTAACTATTACTGTAGTCGCTACAGTTTGAATGATACTCTGCTCTTTTACACCTCAAGTCAGCGTGTATCAATGTCACGGCTAGTCGGATGGAGATCTTATTCTGTTTCATTGTCAGTTCTTTTAATGCTAATGCATCCTTAGTTGTTCTGTTAGAGTTGCACTTAGATTCCGTGACGTTTAGGTATAGTAGTGTGTGGAAAACATTCATAAACTCCATGTGGTATTTAAGTAATTTTTGGGGTAAATTGTTATTATACGCTCTCTTGATCAGGAAGAACGAGCATTTCGTGCAATTTTTTAGAATACAAAACGTTACATTTTGTGGCGAAATTTTGGAAGGTATACGAAATACATGTGCAGCGTTGTAATTTTGCCTTCGTTTGAAAAAACACAAGCTTTCTGCGGTAGGTTGTCGTTCAGTATTTTCAGTCGAAAATAATCGACACTACTATGAGGTACACCCATCGTTCTTGTCTTCTCCAATTGATCATGGAATGAATGTTATAAAAGTTTTTCGTCGGTTAGAACCGTTATTGTGTGCACTACTTTTAGTATTTTCTGTCAATTAAGTACTGGCTTATTTTTTTGTTAGGCGACAAATTTGATAAGTTATTGTGAATAGTCTCGCTTTTCTATAACGCTAGAAATGTGTATGAACTAACTAATGCTAACGAATAGGCGAAATTATAGAGCAGGCAAATAACGTTCGTTTCTAACCTTCCGTATAACCATGTGTAGTGTGCAACTCCAAATGTAGTAAAATAATCAATGATAACAGGAAAACTGCAATAAGTTAAATCCTGCTAAAGTTGGTTAAATTTCAATCGACAATGAAGAGAACCACGTTTGTAATGAATGTGATTAAGAAAATCAAAATATGAAAACTTGGAAAGAGCTAAGAAAAACGCTTGACTTAAAGTATGCAACGTGGGACTGTTCAGCTTATTTCCTACAGGGTGCTCACTGAAATCTTGGAAGAGAAAAATAATGAGTACCTAAGCGCTGTTAACAAGTTGGTATTTTATGGTGGTTTTCATGCATCTAGTATACTCAGTGAAAGAAATTGAATATTTTCATTTTTTCCAACACAGTATCATTTACATGAGCACTTGAGACATCCGCTTAAATATGTGGAGGCAGAGAAAACTATTTGCGAAAATATTTACTATCCGTAAATGACCAAATAAGCACAAAACACTGTGGGTTAGCGTTTTGTTAATTTTGTACTCAAGAGCCGAATTAATATTGACATTTCACAATGACGTTGGTGAATGTCAGCTTGAAGTGAGTGTTAACTCACGCTGGGGCATGGATCACCATGTGGATTCTATGTGAAACAGTACGATAGAGGGATGACTGAATCCGATCTTCGTACCTTCGAGGCCACGATATGGCCTTGTGTTTTGGTTAGTAGGGCGCTTGCTGTTTCTGTCGCAGTTTTGAATCCGGTCAAAACAGACTCCACCTGCTGAGGTCTTTTCCAAATTAACACTTCCTCCAAACTATTCTCTAGGAATTACTTCATATTATATTATCTTGAACAGAAGTGTCAAAGGTCAACTTCCACACAAAACTTTGAGGAGTACCGGTTTCGCTTCGGTAGGCTGTCTAAAGAAGCAGGTACCTCCCGAAATTTTGGATGGGGAGTTTTAGACCAGACTATTACAAGAGATGAATACCCTAAGTTCCTTTTCGCTTAACACCACTAATTTTGGTTCAGCGGCATCTACTTCATGACCCGACTTCCACACTTTCCTTCCAGTGAACGATTCATAATACTGGGTCACATACATTGCTGTAATTACAACTATTTGATTGATGTTCGTAAGGTCGCCGATGGCTATATGACAGTTGAAGAGTGTATAAAGTCAGCATGTTTAATGGACCCCTGTCATTGCTAGGCTGGCATGTAGCTATTTTTAGTTCCAGGTATTTGACACATATCTCGACAACATTACGTGTTTATTGTTATGAATTTTTATGCTTACTTGTTTGACGTTCCAGAGCTGCATCGTACTATGGAGTAAAACTTCTCAGTTATCCTGTGGTGAGAGCTCGTCTCTCAATTTTGTGAGGTTTGGCTTACCTACTTTAGAGAACAGGGCGAGCTCTTTAGAATATTACTCTGAATGTTAACACATCTTTCGGAACTTTCACGTTACCTAAAACATGGAACACGAAATCTGTTTTCGATTTGATGAATAACTCTCCACTGTCATGTCAGGTTACACGAATTTGTCCGTTAGTTTTATGAATATTTCAGTATTATATACGTATAGTTCAAAATATTTTGAATGGAAAAATCTATCGTAATTTCGAGTTGAACATCACCCACAATTGATCGCAGCTGTCGCATTCCCATAGACTTTCCAGTCGGCCCCTTTCGAAAAGAAAGCACTAGACTCGAGTTTCGCTCTCATTAGAGCTCGTCAGTAGTGCATATCCTTGCCACTGCCGGGACTAGAACTCCGGCCATGCTTTCATGAGGCAACCGTGTTTACCACTGCGCCATTGACCTCACATTAGGCACGACCGAATTATCATATGTGAACGCTCAACCACTTTCGCTTGTGAGTAATGATCAGGTTGCCCGATCGTCTCGATAGGAGACAGTCGTAATTCACACATCGTCATAATTAAAAAAATATCACAACGTTTTGTCAGCTTAGTCTGTAAATTTGAAGTTAGGCATTCGTCAATGAGCAAAGTGACATGGGAGCTTAGGAAATGTAGGTCTACTCTAAAATGAACGTGAGCAGAAACATTCCGGTGAACAGCGGGAATTGTGGGCGAGTACATTTGCGTTCCAGCAAAGGTTGTGATCAGTAAGATTTAATGGTTAATAGTTTTCGCAAAATGGACCCACTGTAAGTTTGGTTACGTTAAGGACACTTTGTTGTTTACTCAGATTTAGTTAAAAACTATTAGCTCTATTGATTTGTTGCCAACAACAGCGAGCATTTTCGTTTTTTCTCATTGTAATATCCTGCTGATTTAAAATCAGCTGCTAGTGACAAATTTGGTAACTGTAAATTGTCTCAGTTTCACTTGGATTATTGGAAAAATTGTGTAGCGATAAACAGTGAATAAAACGGATTCCACAGTTCTGATTAGCTGATTTACCGGTACTTCATTTCATCTGTCCTTACTCTGCAGATTGCTATGTTTATTGACAGTTTGAATACAGTGGAATGGGATATATATCGCTTGATGGCTAAATTTCAAAGATGGCAGCGATGAATCGAAATAATTTTGGGCATTCCTATGTGAATTTGCGTATATATATATATCAGTTAGTGTTAAAAGGAAACAACACAAGTGACAGGTATTTGTTTTAACCTCGCAGTTCCATACTAGGATCCGTTATCAAACACGTTTACGTATATATACATATAAATATGCAAATAGTGTACGCAACACATCTTGGTGCTGAATCGCGCAGAACAGGAATTACACAGAGTTTACGAAGGCAAATACATTGATACCGTGGTCAACGGATTAGCGAATTGAAGTAAGACCGACCAGTCCTCGAATAAATGCCCTTTTTTTTTTTTTTTTTTTTTTTTTTTTTTTTTTTTTTTTTTTTTTTTTTTTTTTTTTTTTTTTTTTTTTTTTTCACAACGCTTCTAAACAGTTATATCGATCTCGATACTCACTTGACTCTATTGGTCATAAAATACGACGAAGACGATCGATAGACAGAAAAACCTACAGACCAGCCGGTAACATAGCCGCGCAAACATTTTCATCGTCACCGTGTTTGGCAGCGATTTCTCGTGTGGAATTTTAAACGTCATACTGAATACTCGTCACTCACTGTTCCCTTTTTGCACGTATCCATTACAAATACGTGCGTATAAGCCGACGATTGTGGTCATTTTAGATCTAAAGGCTGCTTCCGATCCAGTTGCTCATAACCTTCTCTAGAACTGTTTTCTTCGTAAGGGAGTACTAGGGAAATACGTAAATCGGTTGAGGTCACTCTATGCCCATACTGCAAGCAGGGTGAGCATTTATGAACAACTGTCTAAAGCGTTCTTCATTTTCCCGTACTGTTTCGGTGAAAGGTATGCCAGATGTTTTTCTCTTCCTGTTCAATCCTGTCATAGACGTAATTTCGGATGGTGCGCTTGGGGATTCCAATGAGATGGGCTCTAAGCTTCTTCCTCGAGCTAGACTGACAGATCTGGAGTTAGCGTTTGACACTATGTTACTTGGTCCTTGCCAAAGACATGCAGACCATGCTGAACAAGGTGAACAACTGGGATGATTTGTATGAAATGCGTCTCGCACCTCCAAGGTATAAAGTGCTGCCTTAAGCTGTGAGCGTTCGCACTCACCTACTTCCTTCATTGCAGGTAATCCGCTCGAGACTCTGGACAGTTTTACACACTTGGGTAGCACTATCTCGTAATATTGTTGAGGAGACATCAGCGAGGGTAGCAAAAAGCACAAGCTGTTTTTGTCAACCTGCCTCAGCTGTGGCGTCGGGTAGACGTTCGGTTGTCGCTAAAAGGGAGGGTATAAAATGCTTGTCGACCTTCTGTTTGCTCCTGTGGTTCCAAAACGTGCTTTCTCACGAAGAATGTAAAACCATGTCTGCTGTGTTTGACCACCGTATTCTCGGCCAGTTAGTTCACGCTGAGTGGACTGATTGCGTGAGCAACACAGCTGTTCCCCGGCACGAATTCCGGAACACACGAGAAGCGCGATCAACTAATCAACTAATCACAGCTGCACTTCTGCTATGGTCCGCCGAGACCGTACTTTTGTATACCATCTTACCGTTTATCGTACTGGGCCTTATATACCGAGACAGCCAACAGTTAGGTGAAACCAATTGGTTGTCAAGCAACAACGTGGTCACGAAATAGGAAGACCGTGAGCAAAATAGTTAGGTGTCGCCCACCTGTTTGGGATCTTTGTGACCATTCAAATCGCTAGTTAGAAACGTTATCAGAGGAAACGGCATGTCGCAATCAATGACGCACTCATATTTATGTCATTTCAAGTTCTTCAGCTTGGGCTTCTTTTATTAGTTGTCAACCATCTTAGTAACGTTTTCTTCTAGTATACTCACTGTTGCGGTTAGTTGCTGCCCAAACCACAGTATCCTCTGGTCAGGTTCTTGGCTGTGCTGATGATAATGATATATGTATAAGCATAGCTGTGAGAGACTTTGTTGTGAGAATGATGTTATCACTCGTCATAGATTAGTTATGATGCAATATATATACTGTGGACATAAAACCTGAAAAGTTGGGTCACAAACCGTATGACTGAACCCATCCCTGCCTCCCTTTAGGGCATGCACTAGGCACGGCGTGTATAAATAGAGTCATACAACGTACGCCGTTCGCAAACTTTCTTTCGCACACGTCGGACGTGACACATTTGCGCATGAAACATTTTCTGATGGAACACTAATGACTGAGATCAATCTAACAAACTTCAGTACAGTGATATTTTTGTGAAGTGTTCTCCAAGTTTTAAGGTGAATCAGATTATATTCGAGAGGTGATGATATTTTGATCCGAAGAACATCATCAAACTTCTCTCATGTATAATGAAAACTAGGGCATCTACAGTTAGAATGGAACAAAAAAAAACTTCCTAATGCGAACAGTAGCTCGTTAGTTGGTAATATATCCTAATGTAGTTTAAATTGAACTGATGTAATATTCTCCTATTCAGTTGTGCCGTTTTTGTTCATATGAATGACGGTTAGTTACCTGAACCTAGCCCATAGTGACAGTATACCGGACAAAATCACACATGCAGAAAATTTGTGTTGTGACGAAGTTTCACTCTGAAAAAGTATGACTCTGACGATCATTAGGTATGCTTTATTTTGCACGCACGTTCTCTCGTGCAAAGCTAACAAACAGAAGTGAACAGATGATAGTCTTTGCATTTTAACCAGTTGGATATCTCACAAAAACAGCAAACTGGAGTTGATGTACGTTCTGAGCATCTTCTGTTTTTAAAGGTTGTGATGTCATTTTCGTTTTGGAAGACGAACACTTGCGATTATACTAGTGCTTAGGTTGAGAGAGTATAACAAGCGCTCCATTTTTGTGAGTTCTCATTCTACTTGAAAAACGTTTTCTCCGCAAAGACACCACACAACGAATGTTTCTTCTATGGGGAAAGACTTGGTT
>LOND01009979.1:0-10792 GCA_014220965.1 Paragonimus kellicotti
TCATAGGATGGTCGACCGTCCCCTGAGTGTCCTATGACCATCCCATTTGGGACACTCAGCTGAAACGTCTCACACGTGACAAACAAGGAAGCTATTTCAAGAATAACTTGATAAAAGTGTTTTTATGAACCGCAGCATTCGCATACGTTCGACTAATGGTGATATACCTCGTTGTTGTTTATGTCGACTTTAATAATTGTTACGCGCCAATTTGAATATTTCTCATGTCAGCATCGAGGATGTTCGTGTTCCATAGTTCATCTCTCTAACATGCTGAAGTACGGCAATAAGGTTGCCCGTAGCTTTTCCAGAGATATCAACGATTCACGTATGTTAACTAATTAACTTCATACATGTATGCACACTTATAAAACGTATTATTATGGCTCGTTTGAATTTTGTATAAGTTCAGCAGGGCATATGTGTGTTACCGGATAGAAATTAGCAAATAGCTGTAGCATTATTGAAATGCTTAGAAAGAATACTGTATGATTGTTATGTTTCACTTTTGCTCTATCTCGATTATTTACGAAGATATGGAATTTCAAACACACCCATAAAACTTGTATTATTATTACTCGTATATCATTTGAAACTCATCCTTGCAACCTATGTTGTATCTCATTTATAGGTTACGTAATCAATGGTCAAGCTAAGCGTTTGAAACACCGTGAGCGGGTTCCGAAGGATCCCGTAAGTATACGGACAAGAGATGCAAATAGAAGCACGGGAGACCAACAAAAAAAAGATCCATCCGTTGTCCAAGAAAGATGGTCCATTTAGCAACCCTGAATAGAATGATGGATTTCATGATGTGGACACTGTAAATCTTTCCTATATTCTATTACATTTAATTGAATACGACATTTCTTTCATACGATCATTTCGTTGTAGCGGTGGAATGAGATACAGTGTCGTATGGCCATAGTATGCCCACCGGGGACACTCAGGGGTCACTCGGGTACTCTCATGGGACGGTCGTGGTAACTAGGCTAGGGGATCATATTTATTAGTTTTCATGCGTGGTAAACGTTCAATAAAGCGTGAATAGGTGGTAGAAAAAAGAAAAAATATTTGCAATATTATATGGAAGCCCTGGCTGGGTTTTCCGCTGAGTGTCCCATGAGTGACCCGAAGTGCACAGTTAGGACGCTCATAGGACACTCAGGGGACGCTCATGGGACACTCAGGGGACACTCATGGGACGCTCAGGGGACGGTCGTGTTGGCTGGGAGATTACCGCGCCCACTTTCACTGGGGCATTGCGCTTTTCAGACGAAAGCGAGGCAATGTGGTTCAAATGTCGACTCCATGGTTGCGATATGCTTTCCATGGACGCTATTGGTAACGATCTTTCCACGTAAAACGCTTGAGCCAAACGCGGTATGGATTAACAAAATGTTTCCAATAATTAGTCAAAACAAGATTTTTTGATCACAATAGCTACTGCAAAGAGTCATGTGAACATTGTACAAATACCCCTACCCCACCCACTATGGGAAAACACATTTTTCCAAAAATTTTTATTTTTTTTTGTTAACAAACATAGTTAGACAACCTCAAACAGTATTCGAACTCAGTGGGATCGATCGGATACGGGGCTGACGGGTGTAAAAAAAAAAAAACAAAAAAAAAAAAATATAATAGTGAAAAATAAAAAAAAAAAAAAAAAAAAAAAAAAAAGAAAAAGATTGGAAGTTTAAGAAAAAACAATATTTATTACCACTTAGCGGGCCATAATACACATAGGGCGGCCCAGCACTTTTTATTTTTTTTTTTTTGAAACAAAAGGCAAACGACGATACGTAAAGACAGCAACCGCCTCACAAATCACGACTCTGGCGCTGATTTTGTGTAAATCCTTGCGTTAGTTGTTTCCTGCTTCAGTGCCGGTCATTGCGCAGCTTTTCACTGTGTAAGGATGAAATAAAAGTTTGAACATTCAGCATGTAATTTTGCATGCTGCAGGCTCTAACTAGAAAGCAAAAGGAGGTGAAAGATTTAAACCTGATCAATAAGAAGTACCTACACCTGAGCTCAAACGTTTAACATTAAGATGCTCTGTTCACTTTGCAGACAAACAACCTGAACCTGCAACGTAAAGAGTAGGTAATTACCGACATGACCGCTAGCTCCCCTGTGGTTTTCATTGCTCTACATCAATACCTGTTTTTAATTGACAGGTAACCACAATATTCCAATCAACAATGCCAAAATAAGTCGTCGCTTTTCAGCGTACCCAGCCACTGATCCTCAGCCAGGGATTATTGCTAGGAGCAGCATATAAAATGTTTGTATCAAACCTTCACTTGGAATCGTCTACAGATCATTGGTCTAACTGGAACTGTCACAGCAAATGACTGAACTTATATACTCTTTGTTGAGATAAACAAAGAGTATATAAATCAATTGTGGTGTGACACCGGTTTCAGCGTTGACATCACTGAATATTTTATAATTTTCTTGTCGATCTCATTTAAAACCGTCACCAGCTCAAACTGCCAACCTATTTTTGAAAATAGTCACCTACGCTTACTATGCGTACACAAATTACACATCAACAAACGTTGGTTTTTCTTCTGGAACGCTAGCCTATTCGTTTTATGGATACATTTTTTATTAGCTGCGTAACTGTATAATATGGTCTTCTTCATTTATCGATTGACTGCAGTTAAAACGTTTTGTCAATTAACTACCGTTCACAGTTAATACGTGTGTACGTTTTATATTGCGTACATTGTAACATAATTAAAAATTAATCGGCTCAATTGGACGCGTACGATTTTGTGCAAAAACAGACCGAGGAATTTTACCTTAATCATCATCGATTTGAACTGCTACTACTTCTGCCCTAAAATATGTCAATGAGCCTCAATAGGATCTGAGTAACATAATGATGTTTTCGCAATTCATTATCATTTCTATACAAAAAATAAATCAAGTGTCATCGTGAAAACGATTAACTAATTCTCCAGTTTAAAAGATAGGGCTTTCATTCATTTACACACCATCTGTTTACACTAAAGTTTCCAGAAGCCGCTGTTTGGGAACCAAATTATTCTTTTAATGCTGTTTGTTGCTTGTCATTGTTGATAAGCCACACAAAGCGGGAGTGTTGATTTTTTGGTAGTGCCGAGTGAAATTCCAGAGAAAAACCATTTGGAACCAGGATTATCATTCCGATAAACCTATCTGTGGAAGATAAGATTCTTTAGTTTTCATCCAAAAGACAACTTCTTTGTGGCGTGCACGCAGAACTTATGGATGAACCACCAGACAAAATATCCATTCTTTTTTCCTGATTGAATGCAATTTCTAGTCTTTTCATTCATGATTCAAGCTTTCTTTTTCAACCGCTCCTTTATAGGTAAATTTCATGGCCGATTTCCAAAACATCCAGACTGTTACGACTTTATGAAAGCAATGAATAGTCCGTAGAACATTGGGCCGAAACACCTACTTCCGGAGTGCCCTATCGTTCACAACCACTACGATTGTACCTTCGATTGTTAAGCCTCGATAATCGACTGATAGTCATAATTAAGCTGAATGTACTTTCATAAAATCAACATTTATGATGTACATTCGTGAGTGATGATTCACGTACTGAGCGATGAGATTCATGAACTTATTGCCGGATTGCTGATTCGTCTCAATCCAAACACTAGACCTACCATCAAGACACCACAACAACCTACGTTCTCGTTCAGTCAAAGTGACGTGACATGCGATTAATTCACGCATAGCGTATTATTTGGTCCGGTCGTATACTGTCCGCTTTTGGGTTAAATGCAGAAGCGGATAGTTTCTTCGAATCTTTAACACCATGTCTTTATTGAGCACGTTGTTGCAATACGATTGTAGTGGCTGAAAGTTAGCCTAGTTCGTGCCAATCCAAGCTCGGTCCAGGACCTCCGGCATCTGATAGTTTCGATTTCATAAGAGCAGTTCTTTCCCCAGCAGTTATAACCTTTCGACCCTCACTTACATACAGTCACATGTGATAACCCGTTGTTTCCTTGACTGGTTTAGGGCACCAGGTGACTTTCGAAAGAGTATCTTCAATTCTCTCACCACTCTCTATCTGTCACACATCATGTTGGATAGACTGGACAGACAGACCTGTGGAAAGAACCTGTAAAGATTGGGAAAAAATGATAGGCGCGCAAATTCACATGTATTATTCAAAACAATAGCAGTCCCAGTAAGCTGCTTTCAATGCTCACGGTTATTGTTGAGCTGAGAGTCACGTGAGAGATTTCCACGCAATTTCAAACTACTGATGAATTCTATTATACCCAATCTCAATGAGCCCTGAAATTGCAATTCATACGGTAACCCGCCTGTAACTGAGGAAATTTTGTGGGAGTGTTTAATCGTTTTACTTGGTGGACTGTGAAAATACCATCCCCGAACCGAATTGGAATAAGCTTAGTTATTATTCGAAAAGCTGACTTCCCTGTAACCACTTCATCCGAGCAGAAAGAACATATATTGCGAGATGTTAACATTTCATTTACTCTCATCAGTCGCAAACGTAAAACGTGCCAATTATATACATCATGTAGATAAGGACAAACAGGGACTAGACACGCCTACAAGCACACCAATTATTATGTAATCAGTAGTGAAAATTCGGGGATTTAGGTTATTTCAAAATTGAACACCACCCACACTTGATCGCGGCCTTCGCATTCAGATAAGCCTTTCGGCTAGCCCACTTCGAAAGGAAGCACTAGACTCGAGTTTCGCTCTTATTTAGAGCTCATCAGTAGTGCATATCCTTGTCTGGATCGGAGTTTGCACTCTGACCCTCGTGCTTGTGAGACTAGCGTGTTAACCATAAACGCCAGCAACTTCACAATAGGCATGACCAAATAATCAAATCCGAACGTTCCACAACAACCTTGTATGAATAGTGTTCAGCTTGCCCGATCATTTCGAAAGGAGAATGAACAGAATCACTCTGTTCTATCCAATCGATAACCCCGTGATCAGGACTTCTCAGTTAGGTTGAAGTTACTGTCTTCATTGAACCAACTGAGCACGGTTTGAATCAGTAGTGAAGATTCGGGGGTTAGGTTATTTCAACATTGAACACGACCATGGTAACCCGATAGGTTGCCTCAACCACTTTTGTGCACATAACGTCGGCTGGTAAGTTCGGATGAGCATCGCTTCGCAGAAAGCTAATAACTTCGGGTTTCGATTGCGCAACAATATCTTGAATGAGTTTAATGGGTCAACTTGGTGACCTGTTGTCATGATGTGTTTAGCAATCGATGACGTTGGATTTCGAGCCGTCAGTGCACCAAGTTGAGGCTGGTGCATCATCTGCTGTTTCAACCACCTCTGCCCAGTGATATTCTGAGGGAAGCCTTATTGTTATGCACTGAAAACGTCAGCTTTCGTTTTCTTGATCGATGCTACCGCCAAATAGATGGGGTAGCCATGGGAAGTCCATTAGGGCCCATCTTAGCTGACTTTTTCATGTTACAGATTCAACAAGAGTTAGCCGCAGACATAGCGAGCCTATCATACTGTAAACGCGACGTTGCTGATACACTAGTATTTAGTCGGTCCAGACAGGCAATAGATAATCTAATGCAGCACCTAAATAGTTGTCATCGCAATCTGAAGATAACATGTAAATTTGAGACTGATAATTGTCTGCCGTTTCTAGACATACTCATAAGTCGCCGGGAAGATGGCTCTATCAAAAGAGGTGTTTATAGGAAATCCACGTGGTCCGGTCAATACCTCAACTTTAGTAGTTTCACACCGGTCTATCAAAAGCGCGCATTAGTAAATACACTATTCACACGCGCAAGACAAATTTGTACACAAGACAGTCTTAACGCCAGGTATGTAGATTGGTTTTAGAATGGTCCTACAGCATGTAGTTAACTACTGTATATACGCAATGGCTAATCAAAAGGGTTCACAGAAAGACACAGATTACGGCCTTAAGCCCGATCCCGAAGCAGGTGGTGCCACTTGTAGAACAAAGAAGGCTTATATACAATTGTCTTTTATCGACCTACAAAGCATAACCAGCAAAGATTGGTCATACATTTGATTAGTACGAGCATCAGCGCAGCCGAACTTTGCTGTACTAGCTCGAACCCAGAAGCTGCCTGTGCCTTCAATCAAGGGAGATCAGCCTGTCGGTGCCACCTCACACTGTATCTACCAATTTACATGTAACTGCAAAGAAAGTTACATAGGCAGAACCGAGAGGTGTTTGATTTCCAGAGTGAAGGAACATTTGCCTAAATGGGTGCAGAACTCAGTATCATCGAAGAACGGCAATGTCGTTGAAACACGCAAGCAACCAGTGTCCGCAGTCGCAAGACACATCCTGACCACTGGTCACGTCATCGACCCGACCTGTGCATTCAGAATCTTGTTACGTCATCCAATCCAAGATTCTTGCGGTTTGCTGAGGCTGTCGCAATCAATCGACTGAAGCCGGCCCTGTGTGTTCAGAAACAATTGTTCGTGAGCTTGACCCTGCCCTGGACTTAGTGACCTTTCCTAACCCATCAATCGACTATGCATCCCACCCACCCTAACTGTTCGATATAAAAAACCGTTTCATGTTATTGTAAATTTGGTACTGATGAGTCAATACGAAATGCTTGCATCTACCAGTTTTCGTGTTCTAACGGTTTTGTTCAAACTTCGGGATGTGTTCGGCGATTCGTCGTGATAGTTGTCGATCTGCTTCTGCCTAGGTAAACGTCACTGCAACTGCAAGTGAACTGGTGCACAATATGGGAGACAGAACAGTTTGACAAACTACTTTCGCGATTGCGGAGAACTGGTCCTCTGGTGGTTTGAAATAAGCGCAACTGCGCAGCCGCATACGTTCGAGCCAGAGCAGACTTTAACTTGTGTTCTATGTCGTTGGCTAGATGGTCACCTTTGAATGGCAAGAATAGGAAAACATCCTGCTTTTGAGTCATCAGTATGGGCTCAATGCTCTTCTTCACCGTATTATGTGCCTAGATGAATTTGTCGGGGTATCCATTTGCTAGTAAAGTTTGTCTCAGCAACTCCTGTTCTGTCTGAAATGTCCGAGATGCAAATACGCCTGGCTCTATGAAACAGTGTCTTAACCAAACCCCGTTTGTATGCAATAGGAGCAAAGCTGGAAAACTGAAGATATTGACCACCCCATGTCGCTTTGCGGTGAACTGAGCGCTGTAACGTGCCATCCGCACGTCTAGTAATGAGTACATCCAAAAAAGGTAAACTATTGTTCGTTTCAACTTCGTGAGATAAAGATAGGTTGGGATGAATATTATTAAGAAAGTTGAAAAACAAGTCAAAATGAGTAACATCAGTAAAAATTAAAATATCATCAACGTATCGTTTGTACAATAACGATTCGGCTATATAATCCGGGACTTGCCGCTCAATCATTCCTAAGAAGATGTCCGCTAGTGTTGGACCTAACGGACTACCCATAGCAACACCGTCTATCTGTTTGTAAGCAAGTCCCTCAAAATCGAAACGAATGTTTTCCGTACATAACAAAATAAGATCTTTGAGGTATTCAAGTGGAACACCTATATCACAGTTCTGACTCGAGATAAAGTCACATAAAAAATCAACTGTCTCACGAAGGGGAACATTTGTAAAAAGAGAATCAACATCCATGGAATACATTACTTGGGTACTCACCGAAGTGTTTTCTAAGATTTCAGCTAATTCGAAAGAGTCCTTCAAGCAATGTGGGGATAAAACTTTACGGATGGGATCCAGAATGTCCACTAGCCAACGAGCAACTTTATGGTATGCAGAATTGTTCATGCACAAGATCGGGCGTAGAGGTGTACCATCCTTGTGTACTTTTGGAGCACCTCTCAATCGAAGGTGTCTTCATGCCAGCCAGTTTACACTCTCTATCTTGAGCAGAGAATTATCAGTCTCAAATTCACATGTTACCTTCAGATTGGGATGACAACTATTTAGGCGCTGCACTAGATTATCTATTGCCTGTTTGGACCGACTGAATACTAGTGTATCATCAACGTAGCGTTTGTAGTATGACAGACTCGCTATGTCTGCGGCTAACTCTTGTTCAATCCTTAACATGAAAAAGTCAGCTAAGATGGGCCCTAATGGACTTCCCATGGCTACCCCATCTATTTGGCGGTAGCATCGATCAAGAAAACGGAAGCTGACGTTTTCAGTGCATAACAATAAGGCTTCCCTCAGAATATCACTGGGCAGAGGTGGTTGAAACAACAGATGATGCACCAGCCTCAACTTGGTGCACTGACGGCTCGAAATCCAACGTCATCGATTGCTAAACACATCATGACAACAGGTCACCAAGTTGACCCATTAAACTCATTCAAGATATTGTTGCGCAATCGAAACCCGAAGTTATTAGCTTTCTGCGAAGCGATGCTCATCCGAACTTACCAGCCGACGTTATGTGCACAAAAGTGGTTGAGGCAACCTATCGGGTTACCATGGTCGTGTTCAATGTTGAAATAACCTAACCCCCGAATCTTCACTACTGATTCAAACCGTGCTCAGTTGGTTCAATGAAGACAGTAACTTCAACCTAACTGAGAAGTCCTGATCACGGGGTTATCGATTGGATAGAACAGAGTGATTCTGTTCATTCTCCTTTCGAAATGATCGGGCAAGCTGAACACTATTCATACAAGGTTGTGGTTGAGCGTTCGGATTTGATCATTCGGTCATGCCTATTGTGAGGTTGCTGGCGTTGTGGTTAACACGCTAGTCTCACAAGCACGAGGGTCAGAGTGCAAACTCCGATCCAGACAAGGATATGCACTACTGATGAGCTCTAATAAGAGCGAAACTCGAGTCTAGTGCTTCCTTTCGAAGTGGGCTAGCCGAAAGGCTTATCTGAATGCGAAGGCTGCGATCAAGTGTGGGTGGTGTTCAATTTTCAAATAACCTAAATCCCCGAATTTTCACTACTGATTACATAATAATTGGTGTGCTTGTAGGCGTGTCTAGTCCCTGTTTGTCCTTATCTATATGATGTATATAACTGGCATGTTTTACGTTTGCGACTGATGAGAGTAAATGAAATGTTAACATATCGCAATATATGTCTTCTGCTCTGATGAAATTGTTTATTATTCCCTGAAACCTTTCATCGACTTTGCCTATGCATGTTTGTCGTCGACAGTGGGTAAAGTTGCGAATTATTTGAGAGATGGATCCTAAAATGATGCTTCCTTTCACCTACTGCAATGGTAATTTCCTGGTCTCAGCTTGTGTTTTCGGTCCCGTAATGTTGCCAGTCCTCCTAACTACCGCTCTGAGGCAACAGGTTGAACACTGCAGCAGACCGTCTCCTCTGTACTTCAAGCTTGTATATGTGACTTTGCCCGGCTCATTGTTTACCTATATTTTTAATGCATTTTTTCTTCATACCGTTCAATAAGTTTGCGAAGAATGTTTTTTCTGGGGAAAGCGGTAATAAAAATTCTCTCTTTTTATTCTTCTCCAATTTTAATGGGTGCAGATGACCAGAACGTAATAGAAAAGTGCCTTCTCCAAGATTCATTGTTGAACAATCGGTGTGAAGCTCGTTTCTATCGCAATCCAACACAGTGGTCGCAGTATGTGGGGTTCATTAGCTTAAGTGTGCTTACGCGAACAAAGTGTTCTGTGATCAGTGCTTACTGAGGATACCGCGGCAGTGTAACTATGCTTTAAACCTATCCAAATTGACCATCTCTATTTTGTGTTCCATCAACTGAAGTACGTGCGAGTTTTGAAGGGAAATCCTTTAACCTTACGGATACTACAAATAAGTATTGATCGAATGAGTGAGGCCAACTATTTCATAAAAGCCACCACTTGACCTAGCTAAGGTTGAATTTTTTTTGATTCTCTTCATTCGGTTTGTGTCGAAACTTCATGGTACGAAATCTTCCCTAATTTAAACACTTCTGCCGTCTCTTCCCTCAGCCGCATATCTCACTATTCGCCATTAAACTGATGCTAAAGGTAGTCAACGTGCATTGGTATTACCATAGCGAAACCTATGCAAAAAGAACGATTACGATCCCACTAAAATTACGTTGTTTTTCACCGGTCATTCTAGATCTACGAAGGTGAACACAACGAGCTTTGGAATCGTTTCATAGCAGACAATTCTGCGGAGACCAAGTCCCAGTCAAAGACCAGTAACCCCGTTCCATCATTTTCCTCTTCGTTGATATTAACCAAATATATGGCCGGTGATGTGCATGGTTCTCACTCGGCTTTTCCATCTAGACGACCGCTTAATCAAACCCGTTTGTTTAATTACGAGCAGGAAGAGAGCGATTCCAGACCGTGGCCAAACCCTCCGCCCTACAGCCCAGGCCCCACTGGGTCGTTGCTGTCGAGCGGTGTGGTGAACACATCCGGCTCGACGTCAACCGAAAAGGTCTAGCCAATCTAGGGTTACGGAGCCATCCCCACCAATTAGACCAGTGACACAGATTGCAAGTCGTACACTAGATGAACACCTGCGTGTTGTATGCAATGCGGAATACAGTCAGTTCGTGCCGAATGCAAACAAAATGGAGTTAACCAAAAAGTATCCCAGCCATGAACACCCTAGTTCATGTGGGCCATTCGGTGATCAACCAGAAAGTAACGCTGTCTGTCAGCAACGCCTTCAAGATTCTGCGTGTCATGAGTGGCTTGGTTCAATCCCAATATCGAAGGATATGCGTGAACAAGTCGAACCACAAGCTATCACAACTCCTAGTGGATTTACTTCTAATCGGTGAGTTCATTATTG
>LOND01009980.1:11183-21190 GCA_014220965.1 Paragonimus kellicotti
ACCTTTTGGTCAGGCTCATGGCTGATATGATGATGATGATGATGATGAATCTTATCCAACACTCTTTGCTGGTGATTCGGCTGATTGACGTAAGGTTGTAGGTGGACAGGTGATGACCTGGCGCTGACAAATGAAGTCGTTAACCACCACAGGTTTGGCCAATGTAGGTCGGGCTCATTTTCCAGGTTATGGACTTAGCGACCTCCAGAGTCGGTAGTTGGAGACGTCAGGTGAGATGGCAGCTAATCGGGTTCAGTGTCATGAATGTTGTTAGTTGACTGAGTTTTCTGTAAACTCAATGCGCCTTATGACGCTTGATAAAAATAGCCGTAAGGAAACTGTCTTGTTGATGACACCTTACTTAAACTTTTAGCTCGATTGCTTGTTTCCAGGTACAGACACTTTGATGTTGTCTGTTTGTGTTTATTCACAGCTGTTTATTAGTAGTTGATTTCCCCTTCTTTCCTCTACTCTTCTTTCTCTATGGTTGTATGGCAGTTAAGTATCGATGTGAGTCGCTCTAATTTTATTGTTTTCTGATAATGATTTCTTGAAACTGAGACCTAGATTCTATATTATGTCGCCTGTGTTCTTGAGCGTGGATCACAACAGTTTTATTCTCGATTTTTGTTCTTTTTTTTACAAGAGATTGCACATTACTCTTTCTGTGATTGATAGATGAACAAATATCATTGCATCTTCTACCCGGCGACTTATTGATAACAGAGGACTTGTGTTAATCCTTTGAACTTTTTGAACTGTACTCAGCGTCAAACCTGTCGTTTACGAACTTGATCATTTTTGGTGTTGTGACATTTACAGATATATTCGTCTTTCGATATTTACTACTGAACTTGATAATTTATCGTGTGTCATTCTGCTTCATGCAAACTGTGCTTCATCGTTTCTACTTCACAGCATAGAACGCATCAAACAAAATCGTTGGCTTTTGAGCCAAATACTCACAAACTGAATTCCATTAGACGGGAACCGCGACCGTGTGACCGGACTCATTTACACACAAATTTCTCCACAACGTCTAGTCCAGAATCCCACGTAGACCATCCAACTGTTTCGTCGACTGACAACGTCTCGTTCAGCCTACCGGGCTTCAATAACTCTGAATCCACTTCGCACCTGAAAGGCGTGAATCGCAATCCTCGTTCTAGTGCACTAAATGTCTCTACAACTAAAAAGTTAACAGTGAAGCCAAAATCGCAGATGTCCAGTTCGACTAAAAAGAGCTTTTTTCGCAAGTGGCCATTTGTACATGAACACATAAGTAATAATAATAACGCATCCAAGATCGCAACGGCCGAGTTACTATCCCCGGATACTGTTCGAGTACCCACGTTCATGACATGTATGCCGCCCTACTCTGACAAGTGTTCTTCTGTTGCGAATATCACTCTTGGAATTCACAGTGATGAATATTTGATGGGGTACATCAAAGATCAATCCAACGCTTTGTTAGACTCCTACCCAGTAAAACCAACACAGTCGTGCTGCGCAGAGTCGACTTTATGTGATCAATCCTATAACACTGAAGAAAACCCGACGAACTTGCTAGTTGAGTCATCAGATAATTATTTTGATACCCAAAAGCATTTTACCAAACCGCCTATCTGCTCTTCCTCCCAGTCTGCTGTTACACGGTGTGAAAGTCGGTAACTCTGTCAGTGTGACCGTGCTGCTGACTGCGCATTTCTTTGCAGCAACCAACTTCCATTTTGTGATGACTTTTCGAATTCACTTTATTTTTACTGTAACATGACTGGCTACAGTGCTCAGCTCTCCGGAGCGTGACCAAACCTGTTCTCACGTTTTTTTGAGATTTACGAACCCAATGGTGAACTTTGAAAAAATTATTCAAATTCTAGATTGCGGAACGCAACAAACAATTTTCGGACAAGCGATTTCTAGTTGAGCAGCTTTCACATTGAATGCAAATCATACCGGAGGGCTAATGTTCCATACAGTCTACAACTCCGGTTAAAAAGTGTTTTCATGATATCTGCACTTCTCCGGAAGCAACTGTTTATGTGATCGCTGGACTGTACAGCACAATTGCTTTCCCAGTATATCGCGTCATGTAACTACGGATGGGTGGAATCAGCTCTGGGAAAGGTTGTACTTCGTTTTTCCATTACGATGGGCGGCAGTGTATTAGTAAGAACCTATCCTTCTTGTATTCACGCTTTAAAGGTTGCGTTAGTCGGAATAGTGATCAACATAAAGTCGGGGCATGGAATTCAAGAACGGAGGATCGAACAGCATTTAAATGGTTTGGGACTTAGAGGTTATTGTCCAGTGAATGTCACCGTTAAGTGCACAGTAAAACAAGTGTTGGACCACCTTAGAGATGCTCGAATCGGAGATGCTCGCAACCAGTCTTGACTTGAGACGTCTGTTAACTATCAAGTCACATACTACTCATAACTTCTAAGTAGCTAGAATTATTTCACTTGTTATCGGCTGTTTGGCGTTGAGAGTGAGACGCTTCATATATGACTGCAAGCCGATCATGAGCATATTCCACATTTATTACAAGGTGGGCTGTAGGGCCCATGGCCACAGTGCAATCCAAAATCATGAAATCATTTCCGGGATGTCCGCTATGCTGAATCAAATCACATGTACTCAATGGAAAGGCAGTGAGTGTAGCTTCCGTTCTGCAACAGTTCAGAACCCATGATTGTTCTCGTTAAAAAGAGATCCCCATCGCAAGGAATTAGAAGCTTGGGGGTGCCACTGTGAAGCCGGTAAGTGAATGCCTTTCCTAGAATATAGTAAGCAGGCAATAGTGTACCTGCCTCTTAGAATGGTTCACAGTTGTCAATTGTAATCGACGTTTTTGTTACAGCCGTCGGCGCTGTGTGATAACAGTTCGCGGAAAATCAGTGGCAACCCCTTTAAATAAATACAACTTCCTAACAGACATCCAGCAGGAACTGCTTGTCACTTACTTTGCAATAGGTCGTTTACGGCATGCTATTAGACGCCGATAATTCACGGTCTACATTGATCACAAACCGTTGATGAATTTACTGAACTCCCCATCCGACTTGTATTCCTCCAGGTAAATCAGACATTTAAACTATATCTTCCGGTTTACGACGTATATAAGATATGTATCAGGTGTCCTTAGCCCTGTCGGAAATGCGTTTTTACGCGTAAACCAGTTGAGCGATTACAGACCCAGTCCTCTTGACGTGGTCGTCATGGCTGCTGGACAAACAGGTAACTCCAAGATACAGCAACTTCGTCAGTTTAGCTCTCTGAAAAGGCAGCTTGTTCCCTCAACGTCCTCTAAGGGCGCCATTCTTTGTGATGTTTCCCGAGATGTACAGAGGCTTGTAGTGCTGTTATCATTCTGTCGTGCAGCGTTCAGCATAACCTATCTCACCCTGGCATATGTGCTTGAGTGAAGCTGATCCCTGGACGTTTCGTATGGCCTAAATTTGACCTGTAGGAGACTACTCTATGCAGAGGTATAAACACAAATAGTCAGTTCAAAATGCAGCCGCTGAATAGCCCATTATAGGCAAACCCGGTCTAGGCAGAACAGGAGCACCAGGGAGACGATACGCACTCACCAAAAGGGTATTGTTAAGTCCAATCACCTGAAACAAGTGGTGTTAATTTTATACAAGGGCAACTGATGTAGAGTGCACATAAAAATGAAGCGAAATACTAAAATATGTATAATACGCTATAGAACTCCCCTCTAGAGCGTTATATGAAAACGCTCGATAGAGATGAAGGAATGCTGAGTGCGATACTCTGATGATTGTTGGCCATCTGACAGTTCGGCCTGAGCGGGTGAGGGGGAGGTCAACGGGGGTTTTCGGGTTAGACTGAGAAGGTACGGGTTGTTCGTTGCGAAAGAGCTGCGTGTAATGTGAGTTGTTAGAAGTAGGATCGACTTCAGAAGCGATGGGAGGATCTAGGTGAGGTTCGACATGAGCAACTTTAAGTCTGTCAATGCTCACTGTATCGTGGGATCCGTTGCGATCGATCACAAAAACTTAGGGAACCGTTTAATCACACGGAAATGGTCCGGAGTATGGTTTCAGAGACAGGCCTTAATGGCGTCGACACGAACGAAAACAAAATCACAAAAGTCCAGATTGGAGTGCTTTTGTTCTTGTTTGGTGTTTAACCTGGTAGGCTGGGGCCGGATTTTTGACATGGATGACTTCAACTGTTGCACGAAGGTGGTAGCGTCAAAATTAGTTTGGCCGGCGTTCGACTTGTAAAACAGTTCACCAGGGAGGCGAAGTGTCGTACCGTAAACTAATTCTGCGGTCGTGCAACCAATGTCTTCTTTAACAGTCGATCGAATTCCAAGCATGACAAGGGGTAAGTGATCGGTCCAACGCTGGGGGTCTAGTTGGGCTTTCAAGCGGCCTTCAGCTGACGATGAAATCGTTCGACCAGACCATTTGCTGCCGGATGGTATGCAGTGGTTTTGATATGATCGACTCCAAGCAACCGGTTGAAGTCTCTGAACAGCGTTGATTGGAATTGTGTGCCTCTATCGGTGGTTACAGTAGTTGGAACACCATAGTTTGAGATCCATCCGTCCATGAACGCTCGCGCAACTGTTTCGGTAGTTGCATTGAAAAGAGATATTGTCAATGGCCATCTGGTGAAGCGGTCAACGCATGTTGAGATATACCGATGACCTTTTGAATACGGCAACGGCCCGACTATGTCAACATGGACATGACTGAAACGTGCGTCGGGGTTAGCGAATGTGCCGGGGGTCGTGATGGTATGTCCGGTGGACTTTGCTGCGTTGACAATCAAGGCAAGTTTTGCCCATTCTCGAAAGTCCTTATGCATGGTCGGCGATACAAATCGGTCTGAAATCAGCTTGACGGTGGCACGAACGCTGGGATGAGACATGCAGTGGAGACTGTTAAAAACAGAACGTCTGAAGTTTACTGGCACAAATGGGCGAGGGCTGACTGTCGTGGTATCGCATATGATTGTGCCTTCGCAGTTGGCAAGAGGCAACTCCCGAAGTTTGAGCGAAGAGGTGCGACACTGCTGCAACTCCGGATCGTTGTCTTGTCCTCGTGCTAATTCCTCCAAGGTGACGGTGTAGGCGACTTAAAATAGCTCTCGATAAGACGTCGGCGATGAGATTTATATCTTCCGTAGTATATTGTGTGTCCGTTGTCAACTGGGAGATGTAGTTCAACTGTCGAATTTCTTTCACAGGACAGCGATCGGGCTTGGCGTTGAAGGAAATAAATAAGTGGCTTGTGATCTGTTAGGACAGCAAAACGCCTGCCTTCCAACACGTGACGAAAGTGTTTAATGGCGAGAAAGATAGCCAGCAACTCGCGACCGAAGGTACTATAGCGCGTTTGAGCTTGCTGAAGCTTGCGGGAGAAAAATGATAACGGCTGGACTTGACCATTCACGATCTGCTGCAGAACAGCGCCGACAGCTGACTGGGATGCATCGGTCTGTAAAATGAGATCCGAACCTTCGTCTACACGCATGTGTGCCAGGGTCGTCACTTGTGATAACGGCGTCTGTGACTGCAAAAATGCAGCCACAACCAGGGGTTGTGAAGAAAATGTTTGGGGTTATCCCTTAACGAATATATAAGAGGTTTCAACAACCCTGAACAGCGCGAGATAAAACGAAAGTAATAACCAATAATGCCTAAAAACCGACGTAGGCTTTCTGGGATTGTGGCGGTGGATAATCTTTAAGGGCAGCGATTTTCTCTGGTAGGGGTTCAATACCGTCACGAGTGATTCGGTGGCCCCAAAAATCTATGGAGTCTACTCCAAAGACACACTTCATCGGATTTAGGGTTATGTCATACCGACCGAACCACTCAAAAACTGCACGGAGGTGTGACATGTGTTGATGTTTGTCCTTGCTCGCGACGAGAATGTCGTCAATATAGACAAACAAAGTGCAGACCACGGAGGACTTGGTCCATGAACCTTTGAAAGGTCTGAGCTGCATTTCGTAACCCAAATGGCATGCGGACAAATTCATATAGTCCAAATGGGGTAGTGATTGCCGTCTTCGCCACGTCTTCCGGGGCCACGGGGATCTGGTGATATGCCCGAACTAAATCAAGCTTTGAGAAAATGGTCATACCGTGCAGACCGATGGAAAAATCGTGAATGTGAGGAATTGGGTACCTGTCAGGGACGGTGGCATTGTTTAAAGCGCACTACTCATCCACATGAGCGCTAGTCGCCGGGTGAGATTTTAGATACCATATGCAAGGGTAAGGCCCGAAGGCTACTGGGGGCTGAATGAGTCGTAGAAAAATTTTCGAATTCAGCTTTGGCGATTTTGAGTTTCTCTGGTGGTACCCAACGGTGGCGAGTGACGGTAGGTGGTCGCTTGGTAGCAATATGATGAAGGATGTTGTTTCAAATGTGACAATGAGCCTGATGGATTGATAAGGCTGTGGAACAGTGGAACTGCCGACGGTGACCAAGGTCGAGAGTGAGTAGTTTCTCTCCGTAGGTCTGTATGACAGTGCGGTTAACGGCCTGTAGAGTATACGATACCGGTTTGAGGTCATGAGTTTCACCAATGGATGGAATAGCACCAACCTCGATGGCCGTACTGAGGGACGTTGAAAGGTCGACTGGCGACGTAAGTACGGACCAGTAGAAACCAACGCTATTACTCATTCAACTGGTTGTTTCCTATCTGAGTTTAAACACTCCAAAAGGAACAACGTTGAATACAACGACGAACACGCGTTCCAAACTGACGATGACAATAACAAACACACCTAGTGTACATTATTAGAGGGTGAACTTGAAATGTCGGTATGTAAGGGCAACCACGATATGCTTTACTGTGGTTGGTTTAGCCGTCAGTGTTTGGAACAACACAAAGCAATGCTGAGGAACATCGGACGCTGTTTGGTTTGCTTAAGGCGAACCATGTGGCGAGATCTTGTAGGGTACAGATAAGACGTGTGATATCGGGTTATGGTCGACACCACCATAACTTGGTTCATGAGGACAAGCCTGAACTAGGTAAGGAGGAGAAGACAAAGTCATCTTCGTGCTGTGCTACGTCGTCTAAACGGTGTGTGTCTAGGGTTCGTCCCGATAAGGCTGGTTGGCCCAGGAGCGCCGATGACAACGTACGCCTTTTGAATAATGTGTCTGACACTACCTTGCTCGATGAATCTATTGCCTGGACAATTGGTGTGCACGGACGGCCTTGTCAGATGCTGTTCAGTACGTTACATGGAATTTGTGCAGCACCATGCAATAAAGTATCAGTTGAGTTGGAATCCTTGTATCCGGAGCTTTATATCACACCTGGTTCAGTTTATACGGTATCATATCCCTGAATGAATACTGTGTAAAGCTCGTCGGAGCACGTCAGGTCTCAATGGATGATCTGATCTAAAGGATGTGTGAGTTATATTTTATTGACTGACTGGCTGTGAAGGACAGACAAGCGTTAAATATGACTGAAAGCAGTGTAATACTCAAGAACGGCCAATGTGAGATAGGCTTGTCGTGGGGACAAAATAGTTGGGAATTGCACAGCAATAGAGAGATGGCCGAGAATTGCCTCACTGCATTGAATAGAAGGTTGATTCAAGACCCAAAGCTAGGCGCTGGCTACTCGAAAGGGTTACATAAGTAAGAATGTTACAAATACAACACGGAGATGGCACTTGTCACATCATCCTGCGATTAACCCGAATAAACCCGGTAGAGTACGGATAGTTTTGATTGTGCCGATGAACATCCAGGATGTGTCTCGGAACAACAACTTACTCCGGGGTCCGGACCTGAATAACAGTTTTTCAGGAGTACTTATGCGTTTTCGCAAATACCCGTTGGTGCTCTCCGCTGATATTGGAGAGATGTTCTCACAAAGTGAGAGTGCCATGTCGTGATCAGAATGCATTAAGTTCTCTTTGATGGGGTCATGATTCGTTTGAAGGACCGCTGGATACATAGGAGCTGAATGTCCACCCTTTTGATCGACATCGTCGCCATTTTGTGCTAGTTTCGCACTACAAAAATAGCTGTGGATAATCAGCAGAAGTTTCTACCGAAGACTGCGACCGTAGTGAAAGAAAACTTCTACGTGGATGACTGCCTAGTGTCATTCGACTCAATATCCGAGGCCAGGACTGTAGTAGATGAACTTCGAGCGATGCTGCGGCTGTGTGGGTTTAGACTAACCAAGTGGGTTTCTAACGGTGGTGAAGCTATTGAACATTCACCCAACGAAGAAAGACTTATTAACCCACGGAATCTTTAACTCCACAGTTGTGAATACCAGCGAGCTCTGGACGTGAGGTGGCATGTGGCAGACGACTGCTTCCGGTTTCAAACCAACCTCCCTCACATCGGTTACACGAAAAGAGGAATATTAAGTTGTGTGGCTTCGTTATACGATCCCTTGGGAATAGTGGCACCAATGTTATTGCCGGCTCGCAGGTTGCTCCAAGACCTTTGTCACCAAGGCATCGGTTAAAACTCCGATACAATGGAGTATGATCTGGTGCACTAGGAAGGCTGGATGAATGAGTCCGAACGCACAAACAGCGTGGTATTGCAAAGATGCATGGTTCGTGGACTTAATTCAGCAAACCTTGCTGAATTGCATGTGTTCTGCAATGCATCAAGAGTTGTTCACGGAGCAGTGGGCTATCTAAGGGTGGTTGTCCCGAATAATGGTATTCAATGCGACTTTCTGATGGGTAAATCTAGGATGACTCCAAAGAAGGCAGTTACGATACCAAGGCTGGAGCTCACGGTAGCCTTTCTGTCATCTTGTTTCGTGAATTAAAAACTCTAATAAGTAGTTTTGTATTGTGGACAGATTCCGAAATTTTCCATGTATTTCTTCATGCATATAAATGACGTATGCGATGTTATTAAACATGGCAAACCCTTTCTGTTGCTGACGATATCAAAATCGTCTACACATTCCGACAGCCCGGCAACCTCGTCTTCTGTCTACAAAATATACGACAGGACCTAGCATCATTGGAGTCGTGGTGCAAAACATGGCTCATGACGTTCTCAGCAAACATTATTCCACTGAATCAACTATAGGCCTCAATGTTATATTGTCCAACATTCTGAGTATTGTGTGCACAATAACGCACGTGAATAAAATAATGTGGTTTTGTGATTACTCAATGAATCAAATGCTAGATGGAGTGTGAGTATACGGTTAGACGCAATAAACGGCTTCAGACAAGTTGTTTTTAATGGGATTAGGGACGGGTGTGTACGTTATACGCAGCTGACGACTAAATGTCCTCCGGATCACATTCGAAAAGTTCATCAAAAGACACACAAAGTTTGAATATAGACATGTGTGATGTAAGCGTAGTTGTCAAGGCCCTTTTAAACGCTGAATGTTGTTACTGGCTCTGATGTGATTCGGAAGCCTATTCCAAATATAGGAATATTTTACAATGAAGAAGTTGGCGCGTATCTTTTTCCGAGCTAACAGGGCTGGCAAAGTGGAACCTTTGTTCCTTAGACCATGTGAGGTGCTGTGTTGAAGTTGAACAGAGAACGCTATAGTGATGGCGTCCGAGTGTAAAGTTCAGCTTTGGTATTCGTAACTACAGTGGATCAATACTAATTGTTCGATAAAGTTCTCTATAGGTGAGTGAAGATAAATATCCCAGTAAGCTTTTGGTAAAGAATCGTTGGAAATTTCCTAACGCGAACCTATCAGATTCGCATGGGTGGCAGTAAATGAGGGTGCAATACTCGAGTTGAGGTCGAGCACACATTTTGTAAAGAGCCAGCTTCGCATCCGGTAGGCCGAATGTCCTTTTGATACAGCCTATTGTCCTTTTAGTTTTTGCTACCTGAAAGCGTACTTGTTCGGAGAAATTGAAGGAGTTTGAATACCATATTCCTAGATCTCGAACGGTTGTGGCGGTGTCAATATGATGACCATCTAGTGAGACAGACCCATTGGGTATTTGACAACCATAAGTGTAATAATGTTCGAGT
>LOND01009988.1:0-14555 GCA_014220965.1 Paragonimus kellicotti
AGTTATCAATGTTCGACATGAATTGTTCAGTCGCCTGCTGCGTCTGTAATCTTTACAAGCTAACTGCATATGCATGTTTCAGTATATGCGCAACGATAAGCTCGGTAACACTGAAAAAACATTTTGTTAAAGTCTGGTTTTTTGCTAATACTAAGATGGCCAATCTTCCATACTACTGATAAATCCTGTGCTTCTATTTACGCTTCCTTGCCTAAATCTTCACTAATTTTACAGTAACTACTGCTCTGAACCACAGCTGCTATTCCATTGTTCGTACTTTACTGTCCAATCAACTGGTAATCGTGATTTATTCATTGCCACCAGATCAGACATGGATGCATGTGTATTCGTGTATGCCATCATGTCTCCCGTGACAATTTTTGGGCTTCGTATAAACGGTCGTAGATGCGGGCAGTTGTACACCAACCACCGATGAAGGTTTCTTTTAATCTACAATTGATGGATCATACGTGGACTAATGACATTACGTTTTGCGTCGGATGGCAAAAGCATCCATGTTGATAAATAACGCTTACGTCATCACTTATGGTTTTGTTCCGGTGGTTCAGCCACACCTAGGGTCAAAAATAAGCCTTCACATCGATTCAAGAGCAGGTCATGTTTGCCACCATGGCTGAGTCGGGGTTTCAGCCACCGAGTTAGTAGACTGAGTGCTTTAGCTACCATAATAAATGGTCATTGCACAGAAAACTATGCTGCTAAACGTGGGCAGTATGAGGGTCGTTGTCCCAGTGTAGTAAATAGAGAAGTATTAAATTCGTACATGTCTGAAGGATTCGCTGATTCAGTTACACCCACACTGCTGTGGAACCCAGACCTTAGTTCCGGGTCCAACGCATTACGGTCAGTCAAACTGCCAGAGCAGTTGTCTCTTTGGTGAATATGAGAACGTGCATATCAGCGAAGAAAACATGATGGTTTTGACGAAAAATGTGAACAACCTTGGTAAAGGCCGTCTCTAATGTTTCAATGAGACGTCACTTTTGAAGGGGCCAAAGTGATCTATATATATGTGCCCTGGTAGAAGACGTCTTATTCGTTCCACGGTGCAAGACCTGCTAAGTTTCCTCATCTAAACGATTATGCAGATAGAGTGTAACAGTTGTTGCCTTCAGCCATTCCAATGATACGATAAAACCATCACAGGCTGATCGGTTTTGGATGTTCCACGATATCTACCTATCAGCGACAACCGGAAAAACTTCAGAGTAATAGCGCTATTGGTGCAATAGGTTTCCCAGAATCCAGATAACTACCTAAGTAATTCTTACGGCTGTAGCGTGAATAATCCACAAATTGGACTCTTCTGTCTTCGAACTTCACCAGCTGAACTCCGCTGAGTTAACACCAAGAAGCTTAGTTCTGTATGCCAGTGATAATGAAACTGTGAATAGCAAAGTTGTCAACTGCCATTAGCTAAGCAGGTGTGTCTACAGCTTGGATGGTTGACTAGCTGGCTCAGAGCCAACTGAAAGCAAGCACTCGGGCTACTTTTACACAAAAGTTCAGCACTTCTGGATACCCGAAAAGTATATTTAATTTCGCCATATTTTTATAGCATACCTAAGGTAACCGTTAGTCATTAGACAGGTTCAGTCAAATCTTTGGTGACTTACGGGACTGAGGAGGTCTCATTGCATGACTGACTGTTGGAAATTAACAGGGCAGTTGTCGACTTTCCTCTCGAGATCTTCAGGCAGTTTGAACGGTGCATCTAATTGGTTAGGAGGGTTTGTTCGCGTGTGGTACTTCGATTGCAATACAATCACTGTGATCGCCTGAAAATAAAGTAGGCCGGTGGTTGAACTTTCAGTAGAGGTAACCATTTGGGCAGCTAGTAGGATCTGCCAAGGGTAAAAAACGTGTCCAGTGTTCCTTACAGAAGAGGCTCGTTGGAAGTTATATACTCGTTCGAGAGAATGAACAGGGTTGGGAAGCGTTCAGATTCCAGCATCCAGGAAAAGTTACATGGATTCAAAATTCCGGGATTTATTGTAAATACTTGCCACCAAATTGAGAATACTATATAGTCAAAATTAACTGATGAACGACTTACAACAATTCCTGTCGTATAAGAGCTATGAAGTGTCGTTTCAGAGTCAGTGACTATCAGTGAATCTAAGACCAATCGATGCCGGTCATCTGACATACATTCTTTGACAAACTACGAACAATATGATTTACAGCGTTTTGTACATGTACATCCTGCATGCACACTGTCCATATGCAAACAGGTTTAGAATCAAATAGCATCGACTAACCGACCACATCTGAAGTAAAACTGTACGGTATTCGCCGTGCAGTGCAGTACGGAACACCGTGCATCATACAACTGCTCATTTGCCACAGGAACCAACCGTTTTCGTCACCTCTTCTCTCTACTAGATACCGCACCACGAGTACTGAAAACAGTCGGTAGAAGAACAAACAACGCTGTGAAACGTGGATTCTCCCTGGTAAGAGTAGTGTTTCTGTTGCAGTGCGACTGAAATTCGCGTACAGCGTCTCAGCGGTTCATCGTAGCATTACCATCATGAAATGTTCGGCGATTCTGGAAGGACACTAGTAATGGCTACTGTTCTTACGGTAAATCGTCACAGCCGGAAAATTGGCCAGCATAAACCAGGAAAACCAAATAACCCCTTCCATCCTCTTAAATAACAGCCCGTTCGCACACTGAACCAGTAACACATTGCATTGCGAGGATGTTCACATCACTGTTGCATCATTTTGCACTTCTGATTTTGCGCATGTACTTTTCCTAAATTCCTGTGGCGAAATCGTGTTCCATCAGCTCATTTATTACATTCCAGCCGACTGTCAAATTCCAACATTTGGTCGTCGTCAACTACCCGATCGGTACAGAGGAGTATACAACACCAACAAGATGCTTCATTGTCTTTGGGAACAGATTGTCAGCCAGCACACAGGATAAAGTGCAACGAGCTGTCAGAGTGAGGAGAGAGTTCCGCATTTCAGGCTCTAGCTAGTCAATCGGTGGAAACTGTCCCTGACTACCTTTTGTCCAATAATGTATATCGACTTATGATAGCATCTAATTAATGATATTATTTTGCTTAAGGTGTGTGTCGGGGAAGTCGTCCAGTTCCCCGAAAATATTGTGTGACAAGAAGACTAACAAAGTACACTTGTCAGTGACCTTCACCGTTGCCATAGTCGTGTACTTCCTCTCAGTCAGCATGACAACTGTGGTTGTCATCCCGACTACATGCCTACTCTGCACTGTCTGGACTTTTGTCTGGTCCATTCTTTTGACCTTGCTTTGTTGCTAGTCGCAAACCCTATAAATACGAACGGGTTTGTGACCATGTTGTCTTCGGCTGAGCGACATAAAGAAGCTCTGTTTGAAGGCCAGTCTTTTCCCTGTGTTCATGCGGTAGCCTCGAGGTGGATGGGTTGGCTGGGAAGAGACTAACTAGACCGCGTATAATTCGTCGTTCATTACCGTTATCTGCCGTGCTGCTTTCCGTCGTTTCACTCACCGTTATTCCGTTCCGCTTACTTGCTCGCAGACCGTAGATCCAGTTACAACACTGTATAACTTCTGTGCCGGGTGACAGGTCAAAGTGGGAACGGATATCTGATTCTACGACCGTCGTATTCAACAGCAATTGGTGGTTCAATTTTTTATTGTTTCGTAGATCTGCAAAGACAACGATTCTACAATTCATCGGCTCCCTGCAAAAGTGATCGCTGAATACAGATAACCAGCTACGGAGCATGCAGTTAACATTCGAATTTTCTTGCGATTCTGTTTTAATTTTAATGCAATCTGGGGGTTAAGTTACTGTATTCTAATATCAATTACTTTCGGTCAACGGAAGTAGAGCCGTTGTCTTCAGTCGTTTAGTCCTGGCTGTTATATAACATGAAATACGGTTATTATTCGTGACTGCTCGCTTGTGTTTCAATTTGAACCACCCCCTCGAACATTACTCAGGTATCCCACTTGAACCTTCAAACAAAAGCAACATGTCATCATAGTACAGTATCGTCCAATTGCACGTTAAAGCAGATACAATACTATTTATCTCCAACTAAGTATACCACTCTGGACAGGTGTTCAGTGTATGAACGGAGGTAACTAACATTTTGATGGGCAGTCCCGTTCAGTAGAGTTTTGTTAGAAGCGCTGAGTAAACCATGTTGAAGTTCCCACGTACGTGTTCCACACACAAAAGGTCCGCGGTTCATTGTCTGAACCAGGCGCTATTAACGAGCTTAACTCAAGCATCATGCTTTCCCTTTCAGTGTGACGTTGCAGAAAATGGGCCTTTAGTTTTAAAAAAGTCAACGGGAAAATTTTCGGCCGCCCTGCTTTTGAAGCTGAAGTGTGTTTTACATCATTAGTCAACGCGCTCAAACGTACGAACGCCTAAAAGTGGCAAGCAAACGATCGTGAGCAGGAACATGCAGAGCTTGCGATCGTCATTCACTGAGCCTATCGGCTTACTGCGTACTTCACGTAGCGATGCCAGTATGATGAACCCCGACCGCCAACGTCTTATCTACATCCCCTTACGGGCAAGCTTACACTGATCATCTTGTTGCTGACCAATGTACTGCCACACGCGAGTTTTTGAGCTCATTGCAGTGAGTCATTCTCCCATCACGCTTATTTGGATCATTGCACATTGAACGTGTGTACAGTTTGCTCAACTGAGCGATGACCAACAATGGTGTCGCCAACGTACCGCTGGAGAGTCATCTTTCATCACATTGTGCACGCTGCCAATCACCCCCAGATTGTTCACAAACATGATAGGCACCCATGAGAGGGTGTTAAGTTCCGCCTTAGCAGTTCAACAACAATAGTTGTCGTGCGATCCTAAGGTGAAAAAATTGTAGCTTGCCGCTGGACAGAAGACATCATCGCACTCCAAAAAATGTTCCGTCTTCCCTGTGTCTTGAACAAAATCTTTTCGCCAGATCGAAATGGCGTAGTTTTGGCCAACTCCGTGCACAACAGAGTGAGAGAGCGTCACGCATGGCAAGCACCACCTCTGTTTGTCCCGAAACCGGACTATGCCACATTGATTGGCATAATCTAAATTGAGCTGTACTTAATGTACTCCATTGATTACACCAGCAAGTTACAGTCGGGATTTTTGAGGACCTACCCACCATTAGTACAACCAAGTCGTCGTCTGGATGTTCATTTTTATTCTGGAAGCTCAGGCACATTTCCCGGTTGGTCTCATTGTTTCGATATGCATCGTCCTCTCCTAGACCGTTGTTTACTGTGATGTTCCAAAACTTCAGCAAAGCCGGTTTGGCAGTTTTCGTTTAACTGAAATCCCTAGCTAAACCCTCAATGAAAAAAAGAGGGCGTTATTACTCGTATCATCAACTGAGTGGATAGATTTAATCGAAAAATTACGTTGAGTACCTCAATAGCGTACAAAAGCCGTTCTGGTCCTAGTGTGTGAGGGGACAGAAGTGAGTTCATCAGATGATTGTATTCTATTACTGATCAACCTTCTCCATTTGGGAAACCACGATGGCGACTAACATAACAGCAGACGTTACCGAGTTTGGTGATTGGAAAGCTGGCACAAAGTGGAGGTCCTCCGTCCCTACTACACGTAAAATACAATACTCTTTCCTAACAGATTAGTTTATAGTATCCTGAAAAGATGTTATGTTGAGTGGTAGAAACCGGGGGATGTATTCGACATTATGGCTTTGAATCCCTCGATTCACTTACAAGGATGAAACGGGAGTGCAAAACTGGCCGAATTCAGTTCACAATTCAACTAATAGACAAAACCTGTATACCTCTATGGCAGAGACGGGGTGCTTAATCATTACAGCTATCTACCGAAATAGGCTAACCAAAATTGGAAACGCTTTGAGAACAAGTTTGGCATCACGGTATCATGATGGCTTTCATGACACACATCAGACGGTTCCTGCATCACACAGACTAGAAAATGATGAATTCCTACTTGTTAGCCCTGTCCATTTTCTTTTTTCAAAACACTTCCATATTTGTATGCGTTTGCGCATCTGCGTTGCCAGCTACTCCTGCGTTGTGTGAACTAGCTTCCTGTGCACTTGAACCAACTTCTCTAATCAGCAAACGGCCAGGAGCTAGTTCGAATTGATGACGAACGTGCAAACTATTATTGTGGTGAGATATACATTTGCTTACGCTAAACAGCCCACAATGAATGTCTCTATCATATATCACAAAATTTGCATATGATTTGGAATATCCGTGATAAGTGGCGAGATAGAACAACGAATCACCCCTCATTGTCATAAGTAACAATCCTTCCGTTCCTGCAGTTTATTCACCGGGTGCAGTAAGATTCTCAATTTGGTTACGGTTCCACGTTTGTGTCATCCTCTATACACAGTCGATATGGTAATTTGAAGTTTTGCGAATGGCATAAGAATATATGCCATGATAATCGTATATTAACAAGCGCACTGTTACCCAGTCAGATGAGTTGTTTTACAAGATGTCCAGAATAGAACTTAGTTGTTTCAAAAGTAAATACTTTTCTGATTGTTCTGGAATCATTATTGTATCTGTTCTGTAATACGATATCCGGATAACAATTTTGTGCATCCCGGTATCATCTTCGCCTTTCGATGTCCGTTTATAATACTCATACTGTGCTATATGCACAGAGGGACCTTTACTAAGCAGATCACACCCGCTTAGTGGGCAGCTAATGTAGACTGTAAATGTCACACTGGTGTCTCAATACATGTGCAGGTCTCAAAACCGAGTTGAGTCAACAATCGTTCACTGTATCTCACTGAGGGATGGCTGTGTTAACAGAAGGGCGTATGCTCCGTCTAAATCGCATTCGTAAGTTTTACGATCTCAGTGCACTCTTAGACAAAACAGTGGNTGTTCCGTCTGCGCTGTCAAATCCGCGACGTTAAGAAAACCACACCGCCGTTATTGTACAGGATCGGTGAGCATAAGCCTTGGGCATTTTCCGCCCATCTTGCTAGGTTCCTGTTGCCATGCTTATACTGTTCATCCTCACCTTGTTGATATTAGCAACAAGCGGCCAATGAGATGGAAACGGAACATTATATGATGAAACAACACACATTTGCTTTCTATCCTCAAAATGGATGATAGATTGTTTGCTAGAACTGTTGGCGCTGTATTTACTCTCCACCCTACACTTTACTATGTATCGTACCGTTTGGAAAGTCATGCATTAGATTCGGAAATCGCCTAACTTCGCGTATCAAGAGAAAGTCTTATTACGTGTTTCGTAAACTGAGCATGTAGCGGCGATGGAATTAGGCGAAGAACTGGTTTTCTTTCCCTAAACGCAGCACACATTTTATTCAAAGAAATAGCAGAATTTCATTTACTCCCATCAATCACCGATGCGAAAATTACGAAAGTGAACGGGGAAATTTAGTGAACCGTTGACATTTCGCAAAGTTGTAATTCATGATGTTATCAGATAGGATGTCGTCTTCAGCAACGTGATCCTCAGCAAAAGCTATTACTATTGAGTGAAACATCGTTTCAATCTGCCAGAGTTCTCCGGGAACAGGTTCAAAATGTTAAGGCCGCAGTGAATGAAAGAACCAGCCGAAAGGTATAATGCCAACAACGCTAGGAGGCAGGTGTGGTGTTTTCACTGGTTTATTCTTCATTCTGCTAATCTCGCATAATTGATGCGTCCGGCCGCAATGTGTTGTGAGCCAAGAACACGGATGGCGCAAGGGTTATTTATTCAGGAAACCAACACATGGGTTATGCGTTTCAACATGACAACAAACAAAACACTCATCTGCGTACGGTACTGGTCCCAGAACGTCACGGTTGCCACAGACGCTAATGCTCGGTTCCTGCATGTACCGAGAACCATTTCATGCCATGCTGCACTCCGATGTTTCTTCCTGTGCATGTGTCACCCAAGTTTGACCACCCAGTGCACTTTTCCACTCGGTTCGGCTTGGTGCACCGTGGCTACATAAGATAATTGGAGACGCGTATCGTTATTTTGATACACAGGTTGTCCCCTTTATCTGCCTCAGCAAGTCTTTTTGGTCTAAATATGTACAGTTATCACTGACACGAAGCAAAGTCGATACCCAAGTGTCTTTCATGCTTAACAACCGGTTACTATGTACATCCGAATAGCTCACTGTTTCACAATTTCTAGCACATCACGTCTGGGACGTTGAAGCAGCAAGTTGCCCTCATATTTCCAATCGGCAACTCCAAATGCAAGGTTGATGAAATTCTGTTATTTTCAAGAACCATATGTGATCTAGACTGTAAGGAGGTGACTGTAAAAGGTATTAAGATAAAAAGCTATGCGGAAAATCAGGTTTATTACCATAAAATGCATCGTTTTGTGTGTAGCTCAACATTGTAAAAAAGAAATATTGAGAAAACGGCCACATTTGGGACACTGGATCAACCAACCCGTTTTAACGAAAGCTCACTAAGTGGGCTTCGTGATCTTCTTAGTGTACTAAGCAAATTAACATTTTTTGAATGGTCTACGTCATCACGTATGAAGAAATGACCAATCTCGCGTTTGAAAATAACATGGTTACATATTAATTACATGTAAACCTCGTCATGTGGGATGTACACAGGATTGGTGGCAGGATGGTAAAGAGAATCGGTTTATAACTTGAACAACCATGGGTTCGACTCTTATCCAGACTGTATCTATATTATGAATCCAAACAGGGACGATGCCTGCCTGGGAGTGTCAATTTGAGATTGAGCTTAAGCAGGTATGGTTAGTGTTATTTCGGGGTCTCTGTGGCTATATTCATCCCGCACTTAAAACTCGAAATGGACTGTGTTCATCTCCAATAAGACAGCGTGAGCAAGTTACACACCATTGATTCGTACCCCTCCATCACATGTAATGCACATATGGCTGACGACCGAATAGATGAGAGCTTCGGTTCGCGCCATGAAGGAGTTCTGGTTCAATCCACATTCTGGCTATCTCCACTCAACCACTTCCAGTGCGGGTAAAACTGGTCGTGATGTGTCTACTCGCAATCAAGAATGATACAGTGTTTTATAGTATTCATATTGTAGTGACCAGCGATCGTGTGATTCCTCTAATGATGCCGACTGCAATCGGGATTTCCCGCCTATCTTGTTCTGTACGCATGATTCTGTGTACGTCTGCTATAGGAGGCCTGATATGAACTCAGTGCCACTTTCTTCAGTCGTGCAACTAATTGCACGCAGCGAATGCTTGTCCTTTTCCTAACGACTCATCTACTATTCCATTCTTCAAGGTCGTTTAACCCGGACCTTTCCGAGCGTTGTTTGATGCACTCGAAGGTTCTACGCACTTTTCGCTTGGCACGGTTTTGAGTGTCCGCCGAGTGAGCTGGATCCCACCTCGCATTCCTTTCTTCTATCATGGTTGCTGCCGTTGGTCCCAGACTAGGCTAGAGCTAACTACTTATCATATTTCCAAACATTGCTGGAAATATACGGTTTGTTTCCAAACCCCACTGCGTTCTTTAGTTTGTTGGGACTGCGTTTCGACTGTTCTTCAGGAGAGGCGTTTTAGATGGTTGGTGGACGAGGATCGGACGTTTGTCCCACTTGTTCAGTGCAACACCCCATTATGTTATTGTTGTGACCGGTTTAATATACGCCCACGAGCGACACGTGCGTACGCCTGCACGAAGACGACGTTTGTATAATTAATTGTTCCAGACAGGTTACTGCGCCCACAGTCTGCATTTGCCTAAATCCGATTGGAATAGGTCATGTGACTTACCAGACTGGCAAGTAGAGCCTTAGATTGCTTGTATTTAAGTACTGTTATTCCAGTCTACTGTTTCACCGTACAGTCTCTTCTGCTCACTTTAATCTACCGTTTCTCCCGCACGTTTATTCTGTCTGCTGCCGAATATTGCTACTACTTGACCGTCCAGACTTTTACAATTCCCATGCAACAGTTATCCTCAAAGGAGAGATTTATAAGGTGGTCTGATTATCAATGAATTTTCTTCTAACTAACAGCGTAAATGTAGGTGATTTCTTTCACTAGTTACACTTTTATCCTCGCATCACAGCTTTTCTTAAATATCTTCACTAATGATAAGAAATTACGCTCATCGCCTTATCACTGTCATAGCAAGCAAAGAAACGTCTGACATCCAGCATACTGATTCATTCAAAGGTGAACTGAAGGTGATCGCTCCAGTTTTTCATTAAACAAAACATATTCCCGTTGCCAACTTCTGAAACAATGAATTAGTCCTCTGATTGCATCCATCGAAATACACGATTGTCACTGGTATGCCCCACATTAGCATACATCGCTGTTCGACCTCTTGGTAGAATTGTCGACCTTGGGAACATGAGGCTTAACCAAGCATTAGAAATTGGACGTTGTAATCAGTGCCCATACAGACAAACATCGAGCTCGAACTGGCTGTCTCAAAATGAATGGTGGAATAGAACCAGTGGCGACTACAAACCATGTTCCAGTGGAAGAGGGGCTTTGCCCCCCCCCCCCCCCGCCGGGAGGGCAATTTTTTGGTAGAGCGTAACACCTCCTACGGACCAACTGTTCGGATACTTCACTAATTATCTCCTCACTGTACAGGGGTCACATCGTTGACAACATTTGTACGATTGCGAGCCACGCATTACACTTATTGCAGACAAAGCACAGGAAGACAGACTTACTTGGTCAGATTATGATGACCTGGAAAACGGTTCCCAATCAGAATCGAATAGTGTTTGGTTGATTTCTTAAACACTCGGTAAATGACAGATACACCCTCTTTCTTGCTGTCAGAGTCATTGAAATCAGACCAGTGTGTTGAACCTTCTCACGCAGTCTGTTGAGAAGAATCATTTTAGTGGCAATAATGAGGAGATCAATAGGTACGCAAAACAACTAGTTGCACAGCAGATTGGTTGACTATGAATGTGACAGTCGGAGAAAATCAGTCACGAAATTAGTTCTTCTCTTCAATCCAGTAAACGTGTGATTTGTGTAAAAAAGCATTCAATTCTATCTTGAACGTAGGTATTACTACGGCTAAATCTAGAAAACGTAGATATACAGCAGACTGTTTTGATTACAGTGCTTCGTTGTACTTCAAAGTTTTGCAAGTTTCAGTATTATTCCTGACTGCAAGCGATACATCGATAATGGTTTTCCTACTGATTATTTACATTCGGTGACCAAGAAAAAACACGCCTCTTATTGCGAGACATCGATCAACAATAGGTCACATGTCTGTTACTAGTAAGCTTAATTTCGTCTGCTCTAGATTGTGTTACTCCACTGGTTTTCCGTTAAAACCATCGATCGTCAGATGTTCGTTGACTTTATCTTTCTCTTGCTTTTCTGGGAAAAAATTAGGGTTCACATTTGTTCTGCCGTTTCAATTATCCGGATCTTTCGATATTTTGAACGTACTGACTTGTTACCTTCAAACGAACACCAGAAAACAAAAGTGAACAGAAAAATCTCTTTGAATGAACTTGAACGTCGTCACAATTTGTATTGTCGCCTATTCTCGTAAAGTATCTAGTTACTGTCCACACATGTTAGAACGTCACGTGATTAGTGATATTGATCTATGTCGGTTAGCCAGTTGACTGCTGTTCTGCAATCAATATTGCTTACTAAGTTGATCAGTCCTTCGGACGTTAGCTAGTTCATCATTCTGGTACCTAATGCATGAGAAAAAAAAATAGAGTTGTCTAGCGAAAAACCACATCAATGCCAAAAATGGTCAGTAGAATCAAGTAGGTTCTTTAGAAGTCTGTTACATTTCATATTGCGGGCAACTGAACAATCGCGGACCCAAATTTTCAATAGCTGTTCCATTTATTTCTCAGCGGACATCCGATCCAGTAGCTAGCAAGAACCTTGATTGAGAATTGTTGAATATAATTTAGATTTGATCGCAATGTACCTGTAAATGTGATTGTTTCCGCTCTGTTTCACTTTGGGAAGAACAGCTTCACTTGAGTCTCGTTCTGATTAGATAAAAAGGAATGTACGATGGGTGTCCTTTATCAGGAACGAAATTCGCTCCTAGTAGATGTTTTTGAGTGAATAAACCACTGTTAAATGTAAATGTTGTTCGACCTATTACGGGAGGTACAGTGCTGATCGCAAGTTGCTAGGGTGGTTTTTAGATCTAAGCTCGGATAGATCGGACAACCACATCTTATATAAGCTGCATTACATCTGCTCATGTCCTCAACATTTGCGCGGATGTTCACCAGCTGGGAATCCATCTACCCAGAATGAATGAAACAGACTGACGTTGCTATGGCCGTCTCCGTAAGCATCGTCCGTATGATCTTTGATAGGTTATTCAAACACCTTTTCTCAAAAGTCGTCACTGTCATTCGCTCGTTCAAATTTGGAAGCGTGAACTGTTCTTAATTCAGAGTAAATACACCCGTAGTAAATCGATTTGGTCAGAACAGTTTGCGATACAACAAGGAAGATGCCTAGTCTCCTTCCTTCTGTCACATGGAGGCCATTACCTGAACCACACAATCATCAGTTTGTATTGCTGAAGTGCTCATGTATTTCATTCAAATTTCCAAAATGAACTCACAACTCATTCATACTCAAACTGACTGTCATTTGTCTTTTTTCTATGTTTTGGTAGCGAATTTGATAAAACTGTGTGGCATCGGATGAATTTATGAATGTCGCGTATTGGGACAGTTGAAAAATTTTAATCCGATTAATCACCGGTATTCAGCAAGGATCCCGTGAAAGAAACTTACTAAGACCAAGCAACTTTAGTCCTAAAAGGTAAGTGGTTTCGGGTGTGGAAATGCAGTTTGCATGTGTCGAGTCCATACGGACCGAGTATTGTAAACTAACTTTTTCGCTTGATATTCAGTAGTGTACCCAAAAAATTACTCCGTTAAAATGGGTACCCCGAAACACTCATAACTGTGAAAATGAAGTTGACGTTTACCTAACGACTGAAGATAACGCCGAGAACAAGACCAGAGAAGACCCAAACTCGTATATTTGGACTTCGGTTGGATTCGAACCGCTGATAGGACGGCATGCCCGACTACGGCGAGCACTTTACTAACCAGGACCTCAGAAATGTCACATTTTAACCTCGTTACCCACCCAAGCCATTGTGTCGTACGAAATCCACCAAATGATCCAGTTTGGCATGTAAAGGCGGCACATTAAATGAACTTATTGTGAAGGATTGAAAAATGCACTAACTAGAATAACATTGTCCCACGAATGGTCGGTTTATTTAAAGGTTACCCGGTACACACATCTGATCTTAAATCCCATCCGTTCAGGCTTTCTTTTTCTCTTTGTAGTTTGTTCCGTCTGCGCTGTCAAATCCGCGACGTTAAGAAAACCACACCGCCGTTATTGTACAGGATCGGTGAGCATAAGCCTTGGGCATTTTCCGCCCATCTTGCTAGGTTCCTGTTGCCATGCTTATACTGTTCATCCTCACCTTGTTGATATTAGCAACAAGCGGCCAATGAGATGGAAACGGAACATTATATGATGAAACAACACACATTTGCTTTCTATCCTCAAAATGGATGATAGATTGTTTGCTAGAACTGTTGGCGCTGTATTTACTCTCCACCCTACACTTTACTATGTATCGTACCGTTTGGAAAGTCATGCATTAGATTCGGAAATCGCCTAACTTCGCGTATCAAGAGAAAGTCTTATTACGTGTTTCGTAAACTGAGCATGTAGCGGCGATGGAATTAGGCGAAGAACTGGTTTTCTTTCCCTAAACGCAGCACACATTTTATTCAAAGAAATAGCAGAATTTCATTTACTCCCATCAATCACCGATGCGAAAATTACGAAAGTGAACGGGGAAATTTAGTGAACCGTTGACATTTCGCAAAGTTGTAATTCATGATGTTATCAGATAGGATGTCGTCTTCAGCAACGTGATCCTCAGCAAAAGCTATTACTATTGAGTGAAACATCGTTTCAATCTGCCAGAGTTCTCCGGGAACAGGTTCAAAATGTTAAGGCCGCAGTGAATGAAGAACCAGCCGAAAGGTATAATGCCAACAACGCTAGGAGGCAGGTGTGGTGTTTTCACTGGTTTATTCTTCATTCTGCTAATCTCGCATAATTGATGCGTCCGGCCGCAATGTGTTGTGAGCCACAAACACGGATGGCGCAAAGGCTATTTATTCATGGAAGCAACACATGGGTTGTGAGTTTCAACATGACAACAAACAAGAACACTTATCTGTGTCCAGTACTGGTTCCAAAACGTCGTGGTTGTCACAGACGCTAACGCTCGGTTCCTGCATGTGCCGAGAACCATTTCATGCCATGCTGCAATCCGATGTTTCTGCTTGCACTTTTCCTGCGGCTACTTCAACGTCAAAATCCATGTTCTTGCCCCACTACTGAGTGGCAGTGGTGTGAATAGTATAGTGCGGTCGCTTCTCCTCACCACACTCCTCCCCCGCAAGCATTGTTCCATCTGCGACAAAGACCGTTCAGGTTATCTTCGTTCTCTCGACGATCTGCATA